>JAVSBS010019639.1:0-67318 GCA_033124195.1 Coracias cyanogaster | reverse complement strand
CGCTTGGATGAAACAGGGAGCTCGTTAGTACATAAAATGCATAACAGGTAGAATGAGAGGAAAGAAGGGCTGGGAGGGAGCATTAGGTCATCTGCTACCTGACACCATGCTGCCCAGGAGTGATGGTATGGAAATGCACCCAGCAGATACTTGTCTAACCTCTTCCCACCCATGTCCTTTCTTGGAGACATTACAATTCCCTCAAGCTATCTGTCACTAACAGGTTTTCCCTAATGTCTACTTTATAAACATTATTTCTCTACATGATGTGTCAGGGCCTGAAAGTACTAAACATAACAAAGGAAATCCCCAGCTGAGAATGTGGCAGTGTCCTGTTTAAGAGGAAAAAAAAAAATGCAAGGCAGCCACTAGAAATAATATGAACAATTAAGACCAAAACTGTGTTGTACCTGTATATGCAGAGAAAAGTAGGCAACAAGAGCCAGAGACGCAGCTTGCCCTGTTCTTGCATTCAAAGTTAATACAGTCCCAGTGGGCTCCATAGAAATGCTGACTTTCTCAGCCTTTCATCCTCTCCGAGTTTCCGCTAAAACTTGCAGTCAATCAAACAGCAAAGAAATGACAAAGATAGAGGCCAACTCCATCAAAATAAAAGCTGGTCAGGTTTCATATCCACTACCCATTTTTGATGTCAGCAAAGAATGCTACAAGCAAACACAACATAGGTTCACACATCGCTATTCACGTTAGCAGGCTTGAACACACGACAAGCTTTTTAGCACTAATAAATCCACAATATGTTAAGGGGTTTTTAAAATGACTTTAAATTAACGCTGATCTTCTTAATTAAACTTTTTTCATTAAGAACTAAATCTGTGCATGAACCAGATCAATTTATTCTCGCATGCCACCAGCATACAAGATGGGTATCACAGAAACCCCAGCAATGCAGATCTGCATCTTGCTCCAACAGAGCTCATTCTCTTCCTACAGGCAGGCAACAGCAATCGCAGTTCAGAGAGTGGGAGGAACTCGGAAGAAATCTGTAGCGTTATCGCACAGTTTGACATTTGAAATGTGCAACACTCAGCAGAAATCTAAGAGTTAATTTTGCAGGTCTTTAAAAGTAAGATACTGGAAATTTTTCCCTTGGTCTGAAAGCAATATCTTAAGGCGAGTAATTACATAGAAGAAAGAGGAACACAGCAACAGTCCCTAGGACTACTCTCTGAAATAATAAACTAATATTTATCAGTGATGACTTTAAAATCACAGAATCTCTGTGGTTGGAAAGGACCTTCAAGATCATCAAGTCCAACCATTATCCACTCCTACACCATATCCCTGAGCACCTCATCTAGACAGCTTTTGAACACATCCAGGGTCGGTGACTCAACCACCCCCCTAGCCAGTCTGATTTTATCCCTATCCCCCTTCGAGTCTAGTTTAAAGAAGTCTAGTTCAAGGCTAGTTTAAATGAAAGACAAACCAATTTGAAAGTCTTCCTGAATTCTTCTTAAACTTTTAAGCATTTTGTATATGGTGAAAGCAACTACATACATGAATTATCAGCAATTTTTAGGGCTGGGAGATGAGGCCAACTTGCAGGGCTACATCCCAGTACTTCTGCTTAGAGTCAGCTCTCAGGGGAGTGGTTTGTTTAAACTGGCAGTGGAAGCATACACTGAATTCACCATAAATACAGACAAATGTCTGCACAGCAAAAACATTATTGGAGCTGGTTAAAAGATGCCCACTTCTCCCCATCGAGACCAGACGCTAGGAGATAAGAGCACACAGGTTCTCAGCCTGTCTGTACTACTGGGTTCTTTCATTTGTTTCAGCTAAAATATCTCACCAAATAAAAGTTCTCTCTTAAAAGGGGAGATCTCTATAACTTATCATATCAAAAATGTGCTCATATTTGAAGGCACAATCTGAACAATTTTGATATAGGAATAATATTCATGCCAGCCTTCCACCATAGTTATAAAGTCAATAATTTTTTTAAAAGGCATGCTTTTTACTAATGATAGTCTGCTCACTTTACTGGAAATAGAAACCAAATGATTGCACAGATTACAGTCTGTTCCAGCAGTATTTTATACTGCAACTTCCTCAAAAATTGGCTGTGGTAACGGAAGCGTAGTTTAACAAACAGGCAGAGCATGCTAGAGCCTGGAGTGCTCCCACACATTCTGGCTGCCTACAGGCAGGCAATTTTGGACAAGGTCCTCTATGGCTTTCTGCACCTCAGGATTCAAAGTCCTGCTTTTGAAAATTGAAAAACCATATTAATGATAAACAAAAGAAGATCTCAGTACCAAACCAAATCTGTAAGCTATTCACCAGGGAATTCACAAGATCATCTAATAGACAGGTATCTTGGAGAAAAGAAGTAACATCTGTGTGTGCTTTACTATATTAACACAGGATACAGAGACACACCTAAGGAGCAGAGAGGTGGCAAATACCACGTAAAGTCTGAAGGAAGGAAAGACCCTTGAATAGATTTTTATTTTTAAAAAAACAACATTATGCAAACTTGCTGAATGTGCACTCCATCCCACCATCTATGTTATTAATAAAGATGTTAAACAATACCATCACCAACATCAGCCCTGGGATACACCACTCATGACCGGCCTCCACTTGCACCTTGTGCTACTGGTTATGAACCATCACATTTGCACATCACTTCTTCACAGACGACCGATGTGTTATTCCTGCAGGAGGCACGTCAGGTAAAACTGCACCCCATTCTACACAAACAGGTAACCAAGGAGCAAAACACCAGCGTAGCATGTGTGATGCAGATGGCACACCAAAACTCACTGGTATCTCTCAGGCCAGAAAGAAACACAAAATAAATTAGCACTTCAAAGCAGCAGTCATCTGGGATTAGAACTGTGACTGCCAACAGGGCATAGGAGCTTCTCTGCGATAGGTTTGAGCTCACATAATCCAGTGTTGTCTGACTTTCCTATCTTTAAGTCACTTGTTAGCTTTATGTTTGCTCTGCTAAATAAAGCCAAGAAAAGTTCATCTACCCATTATTGATTAACACAGAGAAAATCCAAAGGGTTCTTGCTACAGTGTTATCTAGCATGTACACGGTTTAGATGAGAGTACGTATTGCCAGTGCAGCATATATATTTCTTTCCTACTGAAAAGAAATTGGTCAGTAGAGTTAAAATAACATCCAGTTGCATAACGTGTCCCAGATGGCAGAGTGTTACTCAGAATCATCTTGTTATACCTTTTAATTCTGAAGACAGCCAGAGCATCCAAATAAGCAGGCCAGGTCTTGGAGCAAGGGATACTCAGAACCAAGGCATGAGTGGCACCTCGCCTACCCCCCTTCCCCAAGAACTCAGCACACCCTCACTGCTCTCTAATGTTCCTGTTCTCACTCATGCATAAGTCCTGTATCATCATAACCTTCTGGAAGACTGATTTACCTGTCCTACTGGAAGTTGCTTACTTGTCAGGATCTTGGCAGATAATCTGCCACTAACCTTGTCTGAAAAAGTTATTGTGTCATTCACATGCTCTGTTAAAATTTTTGCACTAAAATAATAAAGAGTAAGGAGATACATTCTTCCTGCTGCAGGTATAAGTGACAAATTTACTTGTAAGACTGGCCAGAACAATTTCAATACAGGAATAATACTGCCAAACCTTCATCAAAACCTCAACCCCAAGGTCAAAAAGACTCCGATAAATCTCCAACAAAATTTATCATGTCCCTCCTCCTAAGTGCCTTTAACTGGTTCACAGTGATTTGAGATCTCTCCCCAAAGTCAGTGAGTTCTCCCAGTTGAACCTTAAACTCCTCCTCCGAATATGATGTGGGTCTCCTTTTGCTTTTGCTGTTGGAGGGATGGCACGATGAAGGCACAGGTGAGTGAATCCTACAGCAAGGAGAGGTTACTAGAGCCATTTCCCTACACTTGAGTGGTCTTTTCTCTCAGTTCCATTAACAGTATTTCTCTTTCTTTGTAAATTATCTGCCAGACTACAGCCTCTCCTGGATCTCAGCAGACTTTCAGAGCCACTCCTGCTTTTGGTAGCACTGATTTATGAAGCCCTTATTGGGATAGACTTAATCTATCACAGGAACTGTTTTTTTCCTCTCAGAACCCAGTATAGCAGATGTGATAAAGCACCTGGGTAATAGGCTTTCTATGCTGCTGCTGCCCGAGGATGTGGTTTACCACACTATTTGTGAATTACGGCTTACATTTGGAGCTTAAGTAAGCCTGGGCAGGGTGAATGAATTACAGAAGTGAATCGTGGAGATGACAAACACATGGAATACAGTGGCTCAAGCTCTTGAAGAAAAAAATGAATTGGTTTTTGACAGCAGAAAGCAGAAGACACTGCTTGTGTTAGACTGCCCAAAGCAAATAATTCAGTAAAGCAAAACACTGAGGTGGAGACCAGCTGCCTTTTTGTAAAGGCCAGCTTGTAATTACTGTTTCTTTTCCTACCTTATTAGGTAGGTCTGGGAATATTTGCTTCTGGCTTTGTACAGCTGCAAATCCAAGGACAGAATTTGACTCTGTATTGAATACTGATTGTTTGGCCAAAGATGAAACATGTGCCACTTAAAATATTTTAATATTCCAAGATTCAATAGCACATTACTTCTTTTTTTCCCCAACATTCAATTGAATAACATCAACAAATGGTTTAGGCATATTTTCCTATCCATTTACCTTCAAACCATGCTCTTGGTAAGCAGAATTTTCATTTGAGGAAGATACGTGTCTTCGTCTCACATAAAAAGACAGAGACACAAGACAAGTTAATTTGTTGATAGTTCAGATTAATTAATTTGAAATACTTGATCATCAAGGAATAACCTGCTTACAGATTTAGAGTACTGTTTCTAGTACAGGAGTTAGTGCAATCTTTCAACAATAAGATATGAAAACCCATAACTGACTTCTCATGTTTTCAGTTAAACAATTTCTAAATAAAATGGCATTGATGACAGATTACTTTGCAAATCTGACTCCAAAGCAGAATTTTTTCAAAATATTCAAAACATCTACAAATCACATTTCTCCCTATCAAGGGATGACCATGGAGTTCTGTGTTCTCCTGGAGTTAAGGCACATTTGAGAGCTTTCATTCATCCAGAAAGAACTGAAAATCAAGATCTAATAATTTGAAATGTGTCTACATGAGGAACAGGAAACAAACTGCTGCCAAATTCAACTGAAATGGTACATCACATTGAACCAGTTCCGGACATTGTGGGAAGAGAAGAAAGTTTTGCATTTACTACCTTCCCCATATACCCTTGGCTTTGTGTCAGTTCAAGCAATAGTAACAATTCCAATTCACTAAAAAAAACAGCACAGAAGTCAATCTCTTCCCACACAGTTTCTAAAATCCTTCATCCATTCCGCTTAACACTCATGGAATGAGACCCAGCCATTTTCAAAACAAATACAGCCTGAAAAAGGCACCTTTTGCATTTTTATGCAGTCTATTGAGTGTCTCTATCTGTGATGATTACATTAAAAACTAAAAAGACTCTCCAGAAGATTTCCTATTTATTACAAACTTCTCATTAAGATTTCATAAATTGATAGAAAACTATGTAACCTTTTACGTGTGGCAGAAAGGACATGAAAATGTGATAACAGCAATAAGGAAACACTATATATTTGGTCTGTTGTAGAGAAAGAACCAAAAGAAGGTAGATTTGGTAGCTAAAAGCCTAGGGCAAAGTCAGATCCATTAATAGCTTCGGTTCATTTGTTTGGGATGAACATAATTGTCTTGAATGAGATTCAAATATATCTGATCTTTTACCCATTAAAAAAAAAAACCACAGATGAGCTTAATTGGTGACTTATGCATGATTTCATGGCTTATCAGACTCAAGGGATAACAGGATTTTAAAAAGCTTAAAATCTCAACTTAACTCAGCTAATTGGTTTTCCAAATACATACATTATTTTTAAGAAGCTGCTGCTAAGACAACTACTTTGAGAATAAGCTTTCAGAAGTACCCAAAGCGAGTGTCTAAACACGATGGTGGACCCTTTTCTGGTTTATTTTAGAGCACTCTGTTTTCAGTCCCACTATTGCTCAGTGTTTTGGCATGGCTGAGCACGGGATGCACGTCAATGATGTATGTCCTATCTGGTTCTTTCTTAAGACAGGACTTTCGTTTCCCTCCACTGACAGATCTTTAAATCAACACAGGACTTTTCCATCAAGATAGGAGAGAAAGCACAAGAAAATCTGCTAGCATCTGTGCTAGGCTAAACAGGTTTATCAAAAGATTCACAGTGTGTCAGCAAAGAAAGAGGAAAGAAAGTAACGTTAAAAAATCTCCCCAATATGCTTTGTATTTTAACCTGTTTGTGCAAGGACCACTGGAAATGCCCATTATACTTTGCAAGCAGAATCAATTTTTTGTTTGAATTTTTTTTTTTTTTTTTCTCAGAGGGTTCAAAGGAACTCGGGTATCTGCACCAGCTCACTGAAAAGCTACCAAAAAGCAGGCAATGCCTTTCATTAAAGACCTCATCAAACTACCAACACCTTTGAAGCTGCTCCTCTGCCCAAGGTATTCAAAGCCCTTGGTAGCAGAGAAGATGATTTCCCAGTAGGAAGCTCTGTATATCTTTGTAATACTCAGGCTAGATGAAGCTTGACCTTTGAGAAGAAGAAGGAAGAGCTTGGCTCTGTGGAGAAACAAAGTGAATCCTGGCTTAGCCAGAGGCAAGAGTATTTGTAATCAGTTAGCCCTGACAGAGCTGTGAGGGAAATAAAAAGCCCAAGGCTTAGAAGAAGATAAGCCCTTGGTTCTTCTTAGCTCTCTTCCCTGCATGCTACCTTTGTACAAATAATTAAATAATACACAGTCATGAGGATACCATTTGATAACAGCTAGGCTACTTGCCTGGACACAGCTTCTAGAACAAAATCACTCACAAGAGACCACAACACAAAGGTTCTTCTTGAGAAAAATACATCCGTAAACTCTGATGAACCACAGAATTGCACATGACATGATGAAGTCTGTGGGAGCAGGGGCCCTCCTTGCAAAGATATTCTTGAGAAAGGCTGAAAAGAACTGGTGCAGCTAAACCTGCTGCTGTGACAGTTAAAATACATGAAAGTTTTCCTCTCATTGCTTATACCTTGTCTAGATAGCAAAGTCAGGCTATCTAAAAAACAGAAGTGTATTTGATTAGGTTTCACAGTTCACCTTCAGAAGCAATAGAAACAAGTAATATCCTCAATGGGTAAGTTACTCTATATACACTTCATCTCTTCATTTAAAGGCTAGATGGCCTTATGGACAAAGTACCATAAAGCACTTTGGACTTTATCCATCACATTACCACTTTGGCATTTCACTATAGACGAAAGCAAGCAAGCCACCAATCTAAACTCAGTTGCTTACTGACCTACTCAACAGAAAGCTCAGTCATCCTCCTCAAAACATCTTCTGCACTTACACATCTGGATCCCTGTGGGATTTATCATCTACAAGCAGCTGAGTTCTCATCCATGAATAATAACAGCACTTTGCAAGTTCTGTGACTTCAATTCCTAACTCCCCCAAACTTTCCAAAGTATCTCTTTTCTCCTACTTGTTCTTTCATATTTTGGAAAGTCTCTTGGATTTGAAAGCATCTAATAAAAATTGCTTCAAAGAAACAAATAGCTTTATTTTCTGGAAGGTACTTCTAAACATCTTTACTTTCTAAACGATAGAGCGTTATTCATTGCTCTGCTTTGCTTTACCCTTTTTGTGCCATCTTGTACTCAGCATCCTCCTCGCCAAGCTTTGCAAAAGCACACAATGATCCTACATTTGACTGTTTCATTTAACTACTTCACTCTTAAAGACTCATTTGTCTCTGCTAATATTTATCCTTTGTAGATTTAAAGTAGGTTTTTAAACTCCTCCTGTGTATTTTCATATTTCTTTTACCCACTCACAAAGACTTTTAAAAGTTCTCAAAAAGTATTACCAACGGAAAGCTTATGCTATCAGCACGATTGTTGTGGTTTAACCTCGGCTGGCAACTAAACACCACGCGGCCGCTCACCCACTATATTATCATTCAGAAATGGAAAATCCACTTTTCCTTTATATTCACAAGAAATTAATCATGTTCTTTAACTGGAGGAAGAATGATTCAATAATAGCCCCAGTAGCCTTTGCATTAAGCACTGCCCACTCTTCACTTGACTTCCCCAAGTAAATATTTGGAAATGGCTGTTATTAGCCAAGGCTAATGCCCTTGCGTTTATGGTTAAATTTGTATCATACAAAATCAACATTTCTATTTGCATCTCTCTATCTTCAAATGTTTTCCACAGTTTTTGTTTTCTTGTGGATTAAGTATTTTCTTCTACTTAAGCACCTGAAACAGTTTTCACCAATTATTTATCTGAGGGTGAACGTTCTTCAAAGTCTGCTTTGTTTTTTTCATAGATAATATATCCTATTTTTCTATGAACCAGGACAATATTAACCCAGACAAGAGAATCAGTTGTTTTACTACCGTAGAAGTGTTGCTGTTATAAAATAGGCAATTATTAAGTTTGGTGTGGCTTCTAAGTGCATTTCACATTTGATTTAATAAACATGAGTAATAATTTAAGAGAGTGCTACTGTGGTCTGAACTGCTACTGAAAGGCAGCCTCAAAGCCTTCAGCAGACCAAGCTCAAGGCTAATTTCAGATTTAATTGACTGTCTTCACCGAGGCTACCTTGCCTGTTGTAAACTATATCATATGAAGAGATCTATACAGAAATTTACTCTCAATATTCACCACAATCATTTCTCAAGTCAAAGCATTTTTTAGAAGACCTTTATGAATGCTTCAGTTCACCTCCTAACAGGCCTAAGAGAACTTAAATGGCCTAGTCATATGGTAGAAGGCTCAGTATGGATCTTTTTTGCAGAATCCACAGTGTAGGCACTACACAAAAAAAACAAACACACACTCCCACAAAAGGTTCATGCACCCTCAAGCAATCTGGCTCTCTCACAGAAACACTTGGAAGAGATATAACTAGGACAAAAATAAATAGGCATTGATGTTATAACTATCACTTCCTTCTAAAATTCTCACGAATAATCTTCCCACCCACACAATCCTAAACCCAGCATGATTAATGTATTCTGACCACATATAAATTATTATCTAACTGCAAAAATACATTTTTTGCCTCAGAAGCAATCTAGAATCACTGCAGGAAAACCTGAGTTCAGTCCCATAGGTGGTGCTTAGCTGGCCCAAGGGATTAACTGGTCCCGCCAAAGCACCATTCCAACTGCTAGAAAGGGAGGACTTTGCCAATCACCCACCTTGTTCACTGCTGCTGGGGCCAAGAGAATATTTTGTGGTTCCTGGTGCTTATTTCCTGCTGTGTTTGTTGTTGTTTGATTTGAACAGTTTGGTAATTAATAATTAGTCTTCCAACCTCTGAGAGATTTTACCCTCCGAAGGGGTAAGAGCAATGAGCACAAAATGGCACAATATAAATACTAGACCAGAAGAACATAAAAGCAACACTTGTGGCACGACTGCTGGAAGGGGTTATTTTACCAGATTGGGCTTTTCTTAGCTGATTTTTTCATGAGTTACTTCAGAGTCTGTTTTCAAAATTTATTTACCCTAGTCAATTGGTTATCATAGATGTGAACATCTCTGCTTCCTTGCTGTCTCTCCGCTAGAACAAGCCTTAAACTTTCAAGAGTTCAGGTTTACAACAACGTACAGAAAAGAAATTCAAACACAGGTAGATGTTGTAACTACAAACCATTAATGTTTTACAGATCCGTCAGTGCTGAATGTTAAACAGCAATGTCTGTCAGACATTGTAGTTTTATGAAAACAATTAGTATTGGTACAATGTTATCACATATAAATATGGAAATATTTCTCAGAAATGTCTGCAAATGGTTTTGAATTAGCAAACATAACAGTCCTCAAATCCAGGAAGCAAGTACAATCGAAAACCATTCCTGCAGCACAACATTAAAAGGCAGAGGTAAAAAAACAGAAAGAAAAATAAAACACCAAAACAAACCAGATAGCATGTAAATGTCTATCATTCAACCTCCTTCAAAAGAAAACCTGGAAACAAAGCTGTTGCATTTTCTTCAATCAGCTCAGAAAACTGGGGTTTATATGCGGGCAGGTGTGACTTCCAAACAGATGTACACACATGTATTTGTGACGGCAGCACTAGAGGAGCACGCAGAATGCACGGCACTTCTGGCACCAGTCCAGGGCTCCTTGGGAGCCCCTGTTGATGGATACGCTGCCAGGAAGGATCTCGATATTGCTAACAGAGAAAGCCAGGAGAGAGCTCCCTTCCCCAGAAGAGAACATACTGATTTTCAAACAGAGAATGATCGGGATCACATTTCCTTTCCACTAACTCGTAAGCATTCTCAGTGTACAGACTCACTCTCACATTTTCATTGTCAACAAGAAAAAAGAAATGTGTTGGGTTTGTTTTTTAATTCAGTTTAACTAATGTAGAGAGTCATATCTATCAACACACTAAGAATGAAATGCTCATGACTGAAACTATTCGCCTTGCCGATTTGCTAGGTTTTTTGGAATAGAGACTATAGTGAGGTTTTTTACTTGGCTTCATGAACACTTCCTCATAGAAGAGTCTTCAGACATCTGTGAAACAAGACTGAATATCATCTCCCCGTTTGACTACCCCTACATAACAAATGCTGCTCAGACCTGGCCTGAGACCTGCCACCTGCAAACACCCAGGTGATGTTTGCACATAAGTGCAGTCCAGCACATGCAATTCTTTGCAAGATGAGAGATTATTTTAACATCACAACTCCTACAAGTCCTTGTCTTGATCGGCATATCCAGAGATAATTTATTACTGAAGTTAAAAAATCCACAGACATAGGCCCGATACTCTGTACTTCAGAGAATTTGAGCTCAAATACTGGAAACAATTCTCCAGCCTGAATACTCCATCTGTTTTGTGTCTTTTCTCCCCCACTTCTATTTTTGCACATTTCCAGGAAAACAGCAATAAGCCACATCAATTCAGTCATATTTTCTTAGAAAAGCCTAATTTAGCTGTTCCATGGGGCAATGTGCTCCAAGCTCAATTTCTTCTGCTGCTTACCTTATTTGAATGTATCAACAAAACTGTTTCTCATCTATATTTATGCAGCAAAAGAAAATAACGGTGTAGCTTTTCCAATGAGTAAACTAAATAATAGCAAGCATGCACGTACAGATTGAAGATGAATTAGAGACTAGGTGAACCACTTCATTCTGAGTATTCACTTGATGAGTCACATCGCTTCCTCCCAAGGAAAATCCCACAGTAAGAGAACAATACACAAGCAGATCATGCAAACTCAGTGTTCTCAGCAGACATTTCTCCTCACTCTCCTCTCTCTGGGATGGCAATGAAACAGCTGTGGATTTTAGACGCTTTTAAAATTTGCAGTTTGGACATTCTTCCTAACAGCTAATGTAAATCATCTTTGATCAAACTTAAGAATGTTATTTCTTCCTATATTCACTTCAGATATGCACAACCAGTAATTCCTTTTCACTTTTCTGTAGCCATTTAAATATTTGCTTGTTCCTTCTTCTTGATTCTTCCTTCTCCTTCTCTCTTAAACCTTTTTTTTTCCCACCCTTTGGCATAACTAAATATGGACTAATATGGCCAATTCCATCATATTTTCTTCACAGATTATTATGGGGTTTTTTTAAATAGTCCTGTAAATAATTTCCATATTTTACAAAAGGGCAATACATGATCTGAAGACTTAAAATCACAGGGTTCATACTGAGCCCAACTGTACAGTTTTTTTGAAGCTACAGGCTTTGGCGGATTTAACTGCAGGCTTCAAAAAAAGCAGTGTTTGCTTGAATATTTATGAAACTTTGGTTCAGACCTATTGGATGCCCTATTTAAAACACTTATCTCCAGGTCTGTACTCTGCTAGCATCTACACTAAAACAGAAAATGACAAACAGCTCTCCACATACAGGAAAGCGCTGGGACATCTCTTCTGAACTATTCCCAGTTAAACTAGGTGTATGTCATGACAACCCCCTATATTCTCAAACAGATTTTGGCAAGCCTGTTGTTTGCGATCATCCTGAATAACAGAGCTAAACTATAGGAGAAGAAAAAATATGGACATTTATTACATGAGAATATCTTGCTGATTTAAAATTTACTTTTATCACATCCTACACAGAAGGAAGCCTACCACCTACCAGTGAATTCTGCTAGCTTCTATGAATTCTTCTGATTATGCAGGTCTCTTATTTTGCCTTTCATTCTATCCCTCAACTTGGTCTTGAGAAATGTTGTCGCCATGCTGTAGCTATGCTGCCTGTTGCTGTGGGAACCAGCTATGATAAACAGGACATTAATAATCCTTTCTGCCTGTCATTTATTTTAGGCAGATGGAGCAAAGCATCTACACAAAAAAGATACCTCTAGATTTCAGTCCTGAGTGGAATCTTTGTTTCATTAAGGCACTTTTCTACTGTGTAACAGCATCAGAACTTCAGGAAAGCTTCAATTCAGCCTGGAGTCCCTGAGGGGTAGCCTGAACTACCTGAGCTACCCCCCCACCTCTCCCCATCCCAGCAGGGCTGGTGAGGAAGATCACCCCAGGCTGCCATTTGAGCGCCTAAGGAAGCCATGCTGGTTTGTGGGCTGAGCTGGCATAAATTAAAGGGGACCTCTTTGGCCATTTGGTTTCACCAGGTTCCAAAGACCCAGGAGGATACAGAAATGGCCTGTAGCTGCCTTAACCATGCCATCTCCATCCTTCCTCTCAGACTACAAGTCTGGGGCTGTTTTATGCCCACCAAGTAATTGCTGCGCTTTAGCTATACTAATAACATTCTTAGATTTAAATGGGTGTAATAAGTTCTTTCCCAAGCTCCGAGAGATGTGGAGTTTCACACCCATAAATATATTTAAATTGCTAGGAAGATGTAGGATTGGATGCACCATCTTACAAAGCACGCCCTAGCAGGATCCTATCTCTAATCTCTCTGGGGAAGGAAAAAGGCAGTGGCTGAACGTTGTGTTCTGTAACATGGACATTCTCTAAGGGCTGACACCTGTGCCATGGGGGATTTCCTCCTTATGCCTTACAAGTACAGAAAATTCATTATTTTTATCTCTAAAAAGAAAAAGAACAGCAAAGCAAACTGTTTTCAAAGCTATTTGTGTGAGAGCCATCTCATTCCTATGCTCAGAATTGTATTCTCTTTCCTATCAGTCTTAACTGAATGGTACAACTGCATTTTAAGTGCACATACACTGAGATATAAAATCCAACTTCATTCATGCTCCTTCAGCCATTTAAATGCACAGTGCAAGTTTAAAAATGGCAGGGCTTCTTTAGGGAATTTGTCAATGCTGATGCATAATCTTTTTTTCAGTTGAGATAACTGGCCCTCCCATTTCCTCCCCTTCTACCTTCTATTGCCAATATCTGCTCACAGTTTGCTTTGCAGGTTCTTTCTCCTGAAACGTTTTGAACAGAAGCCTCATCTCAGATGGGTTTTCCTAAGTTCTGAGCAGTTCTACCTCTTACTGAAAATCCAGAATTTAAAATTGCTTATCCAAAAGCTAACCAAATTCCCCAGTCTTCTCTTTTCTCTAATCATTCCTGTTTTCTTATTTTCTCTATCACAGAATTCCATTATTGTATCAAAGGGATGTGAAAACAGAGCCCTCACAATCTCTCTCATGCTTATATAGTAGAAGAGTAGATGGCTCCAATTCAACTCCTGCTAAAGTAATAGAAGGTAAATTGCAATACCCACAAAATTCCACAGAAGCAGAAAATGGCAGATTTGTTTGCTTCGTCTGCAAACCTGATGGTACAATTTCATATGCACACAGATAATTAAACAATCCTTTTGTGTTAAACCTTTCATAGCCCTTCATAGTTTCATCATTTTCATTGAAAACAGCTGGTAATGTCCATCAATGAAAACTGTTTGGGGTTTCTGAATAATAATAATTATTATTTTCTGTTCAACAGGCTTGTTCACAGTATGCTGTGAATCATTTAAAAGGCCTGAACAAGCCAGATATATTGACATTAAAATCAAAGCAAGACATTTGCTTGCAGATAACGAAGTATTAAATATTAAAGTTGATTTACTGAAAGATTTAACATATATGACAGCCTATATCAGCTAAGAGAATGAAAACAAATTGTATTATATTGTTTGTGAACAGAGCTGACAGAGGTAAAAACATTTTTACATGATGGCTTTTTTAAAAAATAGATTAAAAGAAGGTTTGGTTGATTAACACCCATAGCATTTTGGGCCTTGTTCCAGTATTGACCTAAGTGTAAGGGGTAAACAGGGAAGGCCAGAATAAGAGAACACAGTTAGAGGATAATGGATTCCATTGGCCTGGGGAAAAAGTAAGCCCTTATTGTTGTCAAAGGCTCTTGCACTGCTGCTCCTCTTGCTGTTAACGGACCCACTGTGAAAATTCACATGAAAAATATACCATTATATTTACTAACGACATGCAGTTCTACATGTGACTTGTATGGCAAATTCTGTATTTTTATGTCAACATTTCTATTTAAATTCAGCATACTACACTTTATTTTATCATATCCATCTCCAAAACTATCTATTGGCAGAGAGCTTAAAAGGATGTGATAAAAGTTAATCCAAATGGATTATATATGTAGTTATGCATATAGTCCTAATGCAAAATTCCACCTCCAAACTAATAACGATGACATCACTTAAATGTTTTAATCCCAGTAAGACATCAGATGTCTGGTGTGAGCTGGCATTCTAGAAGGCTTGGTTACGCACGTGGCAATGAGGCCATCTGCATTATGTTAAACCACGTTAAGAGGAGGGAGAGGGATTCTAAGGGACAGGCATGTCTCTGGCTTCACCACCTATTTCAGTCACCACCTAATGAGCATTGGGAATAGTTTTTCATAATTCTACAGAAATGTTTTTCTTCTGAAGTGTCTGACTCTGAGCACTCCAGAGACCTGAATAATCTGTCTACATAGCCCCTCTTTTCTGGGAATGAACAGATGTGGCTGCACTGAAATCTGCAAGGTAACATGACAGAACATGGCCTTTAACAGGTTGATACAAGTAAAAGCTGAGGACCCAACCTCTGTAGTCAAGTACACTTCAATCCCACTGTGGCTATAAGGCTGAGACTCTAAATTAGGATATTTAATTTGCATTGAGTCTTAAACCCACTGTATTTCCTTCTCCTCATCACCCATTGCTTCACAAGCTTTACTCACATTTCAGTTTAAGACAGACTCTCAGCGTGGGAGTAAAATGTGATGGCGAGTTCCTCATTTGAACCTGCTCGAAGCAGGCACAAGTGGGAACACCAGACACAGGCAGCAGAATCAGTCCCATATGCTTTTTGTATCTATTTCTGGCTTGTAATCCTATTGAGAACACTGATATAACTTTTCTTTCGGAAAAGAGAGAATACTGGTTATTTCAGAGTTTTCTTCCATCTTATCAATCACATTATTACTCCAGGCCACCGTCTTCTAACATGGATGCGTCAAAAACTTTGAATTAGAGCTCCATAGAAGAATACAACTCCGCTTATGAAATTAAATATACCTAGGGATTCTGTATACTTGCTTTCTTCTCTGCTACTGCATGATCAATCAATGACTCTTTCTGTTGTTTTCTCCCATGAGACTTCAATACATCATATTTGAAAATATTATTTTTACTCTGCTAATACCAGACAAAAAATAAATCCATCTGCCTCCCTGATTTTTGTCCAGTGGCCGCTTTCCTAATGAGCACTTTTCATGTTAAGATGGTTCTGTTGTAAAAATAATATTTTTGCCAGCGTTTCCAGAGTGTCGCTTTCTAGACATGTAAGAGAGGAACCACAATTAATATAGATACAGTGCACAGAACTTGGTGCACAAGAACGCCATATTCGCGGTAGATCTGTCCTCAGGGTAAAACTTTGTCGCAAAGCTAGTACAGCAGCCCTACTTTATTCTCTATCCCTTGCAGATCTCCGGGCAGGAACTGCAAGTTCCTTGGGTGGATGGTTTATTTTCCAACTCTCCCAGCCTCTAGCTTGAGATGGAGTTTGTGAGCAAACTCTTCTATTTCAAGGAGCTATAGAACTGCAGGGGTGGAGAATGCTAGTTCACATTTTTTCCTGATAGTCTGCCACTGTGGAAACCTGTAACATCCTAGAGTTACCAAGTAAGATATCAGCTACCTTTTGGGTAAACTTCTAGCACATACAATAGCAAAAAACAGGTAGTTGTTTTTTTCCAGTTCAGCTTCTTTCACTCTTCAGCTAAACACTAAACTTTTTCTTTTTTCCCGGTTCAGCTTCTTTCACTCTTCAGCTAAACACTAAACTCACACTTTTTCTTTTTTCCCCTTTGGCAAGTAGGTATAAAACCTTTCAGAGAGTTCCTGGTTAATAAAAACCATCAGTGGTCACATACTAGACAGAATTGCATCTCCTGGTCTTCTTGCGTACCTAAATTTTCAGTATAAATTTCAGATTCATCAGGTTTACCCAGCTGTTACCTAGGGATCTCAGCAGCCCTCTCCCACAACATGCAGCGTCTGCCTGGGCACTCTCATGGACTGTCAGGGCTGGGCTCCACAGGAACCCACAGCTCCCCTCTGGCCAGTGGCAAGGACTCCAAAATTAGGAAACAGCACAAAGAGTAGCAGCAAGCAGGGGCGATTACCCACAAACAATGGTTGTTTTACATGATTAACATGAAATTTCCCTGGTTTATCTTCTTTCCAACTTTGGACTACATCTACTGTATGCCATATTAGAGGCTTTAAATATAAGGTGGGCTTTTGTTCCTTTTTCTTTAAGGTAAGGAACAGGAGGGAGATTTCTCTTTTCAGTGATATTGCTTACCCCATAAATATATTTAACTACTAAAAGTAAACTTGCTTAGCAAAATGCATCTTCTTGTGTCTTTTAGGAATCATTCTTTTGGTGTGAAGGGAAGAAGAGGTGGAAGGGGTGCCTGAGACTCAATCTCCAGAAATGTTTCACTATAAAATGTATTTGCTTCTACCACAGGAGAGGATTACAAGAAATTTGTTCCACAGAAATCTGCCTGAAGCAGAATTTCTGTTCTACAGGAAGGTTGTCACAAATGTAGACATTGGTAAAGGAGAGGTTTTGCTGGAAGAGAGGAAGACACTGTTTCCAGAACACCACTGTTGCCTGTTTCGACAAGTGAAATCCAGCCTTGCCGCATTCCCTTTGGAAGAGGCTGCCTATGCCCCAAATTCCCTCTCATCAGAGCATCTAACCCCTAAACCGCAGCTACTGCAGCCTGCCCCAACCTGCAAGCACGGTTAATGGTCTTCCATGCTGAGTTACCACAAAGTTAAGGGAAGGGAAAGGGCGTGAGGCTGGACACTGGGAAGGACAGCAGCAGGGGAGGAAAGGGGTACAATATTTGGTCCCTGGTTTTCAAATGGTCAGAACTGATCCTGGGCCAGCCTTGAAAGGCATCCATTTGCAAGCAAAGGGAAGAATTTAAAGTAGATTATTTTGCCTCTGAAATTGATCCAGTTTACAGCAAAGTGATTCCAGGCAGTCTTTTGTCCTTCCATTAGATGCCAAAAGAGCTAAGCAATAGCAGTTATCCCTGTAGCAGGATGGGGATATCATCTATTTCTGCCTCTCTCACAAAAATATCCACTTGTAATTTTTAAATTCTGAAAAAAATTTTAACGGCAATGCTATAGTATAAATTTAGATGCACGCACAAACACACAACGTATGTGGGTAGAGAGACTACGTAAACATCTGATGTTCATCTCAGAGCTGAAAACCAGATTACCATAAAACTAATATTATTAAGACACCAGATACTTTCCTCCACTGCGTCATATAATGAGAAAGGAAAAGAAGGTCTGGTGGAAGGAGCTGGCCATTAAGGGAGCCAGGAGAACAGAAGAACAACTGTGCTCCTTCCTTTTCTGACAACCCAATGACACAGTGCCAGGCTCTGGTGGCTCATGGCCCAGGACTGTTTGAGAACAGATGGAATATAGCATGTTCCCTTCTGAAATTAAGGCAAGTAAGAAAAAAATGAAAGCAAAAGGAAATGAAGCTCAGATCAGTACTTCCTGACCTGCACTTCCTCCACAGTGCTTGATCCAGAGCTCTTTCAAGTCTACAGACAGAGCCCTGATGATTTCAAATGGATTTGATTCAAAGCCTGAAGGAGGAGGAAAAAAAACGTGTGGTGTGGCAGAAAGCTCACTGGCATCATGGCTCTGTGGGGATGCACAGAGCTTTGCCTGGAGCCATGTGCCTCTATCAAATGTTCCCCTTCCTTGGATTGCCCTTGAGACATGTTCTATCCAGCAGGATTCAGTGAAAAGATTTAAAACACGGTTTAATCTGCATATATTTGACAGAGAACATAAATGTTCTTCCAGAAGATTTGTGAGTCAAATAATGCTTTTCTTCCCCCTATCTGGAATAAAACAATATTTCCCCTTTTTCCTGGCAAAATTTTCCTGTGAGAAGATTGTATTAACTCTATACATTACTTGAAAACTTGTAGTGTTGCCCTTTTATTTTTTACTCAACAATGACTACAATCAACATTTCTTTGGTCTTTTAAGACTGGACTTGCTCCCTAACAACCATTCCCAGTATCTCCATAGATGCACATTCATTTCAGTGTTCTATAGCTCGAAACCATTTGATTTTTTTCCTCTAATAGCAATTTACTTTGATATATTATAAATGTCCATCAAAATCTTGGCAACTACAGTCATTATAAATGACCCCAATATTGATGTGGCTTCATATTGAAAGAATTCTCACTTAAAAAAAAAAAAAAATCTATCATTCAAACTGCCTCTTAGTCCAGTTTTATGTGTATCAGATGGTTAAAATAACTCTCTGGAGCTTCATACATCACTTAGTCTGGAAAATAATCAAACAATACTCCCTTTCCTCCTTCCTCCAAAATAACCACACAACCTTCATAAAACACTTTGAAATAACACATTATACATACAACTCACTATATACTCAAATATCCCATGTTCTTCCATAAGCAAGGAAGTAAGTGTGACACAGTGTGAGCATTTAGCTTGTAACAGTTCCAGAAGACTCTGTGCTGCCCGCTCTGTCTCACAAAGTACAAGGTCAAGGCCAAGAAAAGATGAGGAAAATTTAGACTCAGCATGTAATTCAGTACTTAAATAAGTACTCGCAACGAAAGCTATGATAAGGTCCTAAAATCTGTAGCTTTCTGTTAGGCAAAAATGATTAGAGGAGGTTTTTGTTGTCCCAAACTCCTTCACTGCCTAAGCTGAACATGATGTGAGAAACAAACCAAGCAGGTGAATTATATACAAGTGACAATAGGTTCAATGGAAGAAAAGCAGAGCAGACAGCACAGCTAACTCATCGCTCCTGCACAGACACAAGTTTGAAATGGCAGAAGGACAGGCAGCAAGGGCTTTGGAAGGGTCCAACAGGCTATATAAGAAATTAAAATGCCATATTTTAAAATGTGACAAACAAAAAACCTCAAACAAATCTGCTGGTATGGCCTGCTTACAGATAAGTTGAAGTTCGGGCAAGGGGAAATCAAATGCCTCCAAGGCTACCAGTGAAGCAAAAAATTACATTAGCTTTACAGCCTGAAGCATATTTGTTAGTATTTAACGAATTATGTGCTTCATTTAAATACCACTGCTGGTAGCCAAATAAATTAAAATCACCTCATTAGGCTTTACATCAGTGAAGTTAAAAAATTAAAAGAAGCTTTTCTTACCTTCGGTCTAGGTGTCTTTCTACTGGTACAGTCAGGGTCAGTAGGGACCTATGTCACGGAGGCCTTTTTCCATATCATTTGTCTCTAGGCATCCTGAACCTACATGGCTGTAAGGAAAGAGAAGGCATACATTATTTCAAAATAATCTCACAGTTCCACAATCAAACATATGATCACTGTAATATCCACAATGGAACGGACTGAAGCATTTGCAGCTCTGAAGGCCCTCATGCTGCACTCTGGTAAAGACGAAGAGATAGGCACAAGCATCCTGTATTTCACCAGCACACTGCATCAAGTACAGGTATAACCCTGCATGGGGGAAACCGGGAGGAGCCTGGACAACCAGCTTCCACTCATCACTTCTCCACATCTCTTCCTTTGGGCAAGCTGTGTCATTACATGTGTTTTCGCTCAATTGTTTGTAACATGGAGATAAAGACACTCTAAGCCCAGATTCAGATTGTCTCATTTTCACCCAAATTCCTTTGTAAAATATTTTTTCCTGGTAAACATTTCTGAAGGTCTGCTGCCAGCCTGCAGAAAACAAGATTTACAAAAACTGAGGTAGAAAGTCTTCAATTTACAGAAAGGAAGCACGCAGTATGAGTCAAATATTACTGTAAGTACATATCACCAGTGTTAGAGTGTAAACTTTGTATGACCTACTTCAAGAAAAACCCGGGTTCCATCATTATGGGTAGGAAATAAAGGCTGTATCTAGCACTTGCTAAGTATTTTCAACATTTGACCAACTCTATTGAGGAAAACATGGTAGAAGGAAAGCCAAATTATGTTTTCTTATCAATAGCTCATTATCAGTGGAAGGCAGTTTGGAGAAAACAAAAACCTTTGCAAACTTGCATTGTGCAAGTGTGTCAGGAAAAAAAAAAATTATTATTACATTTTCCAAGTGAAGCATTTAGATTTTAAGTGTTATTTTGGGACCAGGTTTAGCACATTCCAGTTTGCAAACCATACTTAGTGATTAATAAAACTTTTTATTCAACCAAAAAAAAAAAATCTTTCTTTCTTTCCTCACTCCCTAGGATTTCTGTTTTGGCATGGAACCAAAAAATGTTTGGTTCAGGTCACCCAGTAGCAGCTTCTCTAGAATGATTTGCACAGATCTGCTTGGGTAATATTCGAAACCTTGCAGGAAATTTCTCCAACTGCACTGCAGAAAAAAGAATGAAGACTGCAGAAGTCATCATATAAAACTAGTACCAATATGTCTCAATACTTAAGAAAATATTTAAGATTTGCTATGCCTACGTGCAGATTTCCTGCTGAAGCTAGCAGGACCATTTGCATACTTCTGATTAAATGCCAAGTCAAGGTATGTGAAGTAAATTATAATGAGAGAAAACTGTTGAATAACTTTGCAGTTACACAGAATTCTTTGAATAAATTACATGAATACTTCCATCAGGTATTGTCCTTTTGGCATGAAGTCTTTACTTAAAATAGTTCCTTCTCTTTAATGAACTTGACTTGTGATGATGACTGATACCTCCTGTACTTGTATTTGGCATTCCTCTGAAGTGGTGATAACCACTTAAAAGGTCCTGATCAGTTTGACAGCAAGCCAACGGTGAGAAATAAGGAACTCAGACCTCCACCCATCAGCAGCAAAGCAGTCAGGTAAAGCTACATGTAAAAGATGCTTTGCAGTAACAAAACCAGTAGGAATAAACTAGCTAGCCATATTGTCAGCAGTTACAAGTAAGGTGCCAATGTTAACTCATTCCAAGTTTACTGGTCCAGAAGTGTGCTGCTACTTCTCATTAGCAGAAGAGGCAGCTGCTAGTGAGGGTGTTAGCGTTCCTGATGCTATGCTCTGCTTGTACCACTGTAGAAACCTTTTTAAACAGAAGGCTGCCAAATGGATGAAATTGTTTAAATCACTGTGATGTAGAATGAAGTTCATTTTGATTTGAATTAGATGCATCAAATTCATTGCACTTAATCTGATCAGACTCATCATATGTTGCCCACGTTGAGAAATGCAATTTATGAAATGTGATACTGGAGATACCAGTAAAGATACTTGTAAAGGTCCAACCCCACAGCAGGGAGCTGGGACATCCTTAAGTAGAGCAGACTGCAGAGGCCTCCTGTACCTATTACCACCTACCTTTGGTCTCCTGTATCTATTAAAAAAGCTACACAAACTCCCCATGTCCCTACTGTAATAGGAATAGTGGGCTTAGGGTATGTGCTACAGAGCCATTGTACTGCCAACACCGACCCAGGAGGGTGGCTCACTGCGCCCCCAGGGAATGCAAGCGTTTTTGTCGGGTATGCCACTAAATCAATTTGATTTCCATCTGGAGTACAGGGTTTTCCCTGCCCATCTCCTTATTTACTGTCTGGCTTTTTTCAGTCCAGGTTAGTTCCTTAGCTCAGTACTTGTACTAATATTCAGAGATGGACAGTGGATATGGCAGATAGTACCTGTCACGACACGCCCATTGCTAGGGCTTCGTGTCGAAGTTCATTTCATTCTTTGTCAAGTTCTGATTTACATCTGACCTGGGCCTAATAGCCTGGACCTGATGAACTTGATATGTGGGATCCGTAATTTTCCCTGTAGCTTGTTCAACCCAACCCATGCGGTGCCCATAACCTACTCTATCTTGCACCAATTCACTCCAGGTGGTTACATGGGCTGGCTGCTGAGGGCAGCGCTTGAGTTGATGCAACATTCATAGCAGGAGTAGCCTGTATACAGTCCTGGACATGAGCTGTGTATGTCTTAAGGCTGTCTGGTAAGCCACAGATCAGTGGAGTTAATCTTGCTGGGTCAATAGGGGCTAGCATAGGCGACCTCCTTAACACATCCCTCTCATACATCGCTTGTATGGAGACTGCTTTTTGCACAGATGCTGCAAGATCCGAGAACCTGAAGGTCTTATCAACAAGGCGATATCCTCTGTCCTGCAGGTCTATGCCGCTGGCCCAGCTGACAGCCTGTGCAGTTTGTGAGTAATTATCATCGCCCGGCTGAGTGGTGAGAAACACTCCAGAGCCCAAATAGCCTCCTGCTTCTTCCTCACTTAATAAGAGTTGTCCCCTCCACCCCCGCTTAAGGGAAACCCACCACACATATTCCATCTCAGACTTCTCTAGATGCCTGGAATACCTCTCCTGCAACTTTGCCAGTTGAGCAGGAGACCAGGGAATGGAGTGCACAGTATAGTGAGCATTACCATCCCCCTCGTCATTCAGTTTTAAGCAATGGTCATACAGGCACAGGTTCTGGGGCAAGATCAGAATCCTCCACAGCACATCACTGCCATCATCATCCCAAATACCTCCATCCCGTGTTTCAGGATCTGCACAGTGTATTAATTTGCAGATTTGTTTAGCCAAGATGGAGGACGGTATCTGGCCCAGCGAAAGAGTTCGTTTTTCCTGTAATTGTCTCTCTCACCTTTCAGCCAAGGACAGTAACATTTTAAGTTCCCTGTTTTCTGTGCTTAGGTTTTGGGTTTCGGTCTTAAGCGTATCTACCTGTATTTCCAATTTCCCTTAGCTCTCCTTTCCAAAAGTGAATAATACTTTTAATACTTCATTTTTTAACTTCAAAGCAGTATTTTCTGCATTTACAATTCTTTTTGGGGAAGCGGAGCCTTGTATTTTGTTTCGGACACAAGACAAGCAAGCCCACAATACTGTGCTACTGTGCAAACAATTCCTTTGCCTTTACCTCGTCTAATCTTTTCCTCCCTTCTGCATTGCTTTATCCACTCTCCACTTTGTTCCAAATTTTCTGGACCCATTCTATTCCTGCTTGAGATAGTGCACGCTTATATTTTTGCAACAGAACCCTTGCAGCTGCTTCAGCCTCCTGTTCTCCATCCACTGGCCGCTGGCTGTGGTTCCAGATGCGTGCTGGGATGCAGAAGAACCTTTCAGGATCTCTACAACAGACTACCTGGTCCCACCTGGCCAAAGACTGTGCACCACTTAATAGAGAGGAAAAAGGGAAAAGAAAAAGGGGGAAAAAAAAAAAGAGGAGTAAAAAAAAAAAGAGGAGTTAAAAAAAAAAAGATAAAAATGAGGAAAGGGAAACAATAAATGAAAATGGGAAAAGGCAAAAAGATAAAAGATAAAACTAAAGAAGTGAAAAAAGGAGGAAAAAAAACAAAAACAAAAACAAATGAAGGGAAAAAGAAGAAAGGAGAAATAGATAGGAAAAAAAGGAGAAAAGAAAGAAGGTAGAGAGGGAGAAGGAACAAAGAAAGGCCAACATCCTTTAAAACACAGGCAACCAGAGGTTAACTCAGGAGATCAAAAGGGAGGACCAGAATGGAAAAAAAAAAAAAGTAGTTTATTTCTATAGGCATACGGAAAACCAGCACTATTTTCTATATGCTCCTAAAAAGACAGAGAAACCTCTCCTCAGTGGTTTCCTGAATGAAAGAAGGGCAGACGTACCACAGGGTTACTACAGCCATTAGCATTTTTGCCAGTTGACGAGAAAGCACTTCATACTGAAACATGTATGGTCAGCAGAACATAAACATTAACTTATTGCCTGATTTTCATCTTTCATTTCAGTATTCTGAATTATTAATCTCATCCTAGTCACTAGTTTTACTTTCTTTTTTTAAGTCTTTATGTAATGTTAAGTTTACAGACAATCTAAAACAGCTCATGGCTCTAAAGCAGCAACCCACCCGAGCATATCTAAGAATATAGGCTACTTGAAGTGTAAAATACACTTTTACCAAATGTAGTTAGCGTTTGGCACCAGCAGAACTGTGCAAAACTCCTGCAGGAAGACACACCGTGTAGGCTCTGTGGTGCCTTCAGGAAAAAACTGTGTTCCAGGGAGGCAGAGGGAAGAGTAACACACCAAGGGCAGGGGGTGGATTCAGTCTCCTTGCAGAATGGTGAGAAGCAGATGGAGGCAGCTACCTGCTCTCAGGAGCCTTTCCTCAAACCTACGGGTTTGTGCACCAAAGCCAGGCCACGGCTGCTGAGACAGCCACACCACCCAGGGATGTGCAGCACCGCAGCACGTACAGCACAGCTCATCTCTGCTGGACAGATGCAACTGCATCTTCCACTGCACTGCAAGACCTTGATTTTATAAAAATGACAGGCATGCTTCTCTGACTCTGGAAGCAATCCCCTCTGGCTTTGCAAATGCCTTTCACAGAACCACTCTTATAAACCTGACCAAAGGGGCTGGGGAAGTCTGTGCAGGGTCAGGCTGGGAAAAGAGGAAGCTTAAACTGTATTCAGAGTGTTGCTGTTCCCAGAAAATTTCAGCATTTAAAAAAAGTTTACCTACACACTGTTTTAAAAGGTTTTAAAGTCTTCAGTGCTGAACAGGATTACCTCTTTCTTCATTGATCTATTTTATAGATTAGCACAAGCCAAACTAAACATATAAATTTCATTCCAGAGGAAAAAATATTCCATGCCTGTGGGGGAAAAAAAACCCCAAACAAACAAGTATGTTTATCTTAACTCTGCAATTTGAAAAAGCAAACTGGAGAAGAGTGATTAAGAGCACATGAAACAGGAAGTGTGCCCTTTAAATACCAACTTCTAATTGCAGCGATGTGCATATGTAAATCTAATTATGCACATTTATGGATTAAGTATCTTACCAAAACCAGCTTGATGTAAATTGCACAATCAGTTCTTTTATTACGACTGATCATCAACTTCCGTTCTGGTATTTGTTAATAATAACTGGTAAAACACCAGAGACTTACCATTTCTGTAAGCACTGCAGTGATGGCTTTATGGCACAGCTAAACCAAACACCTGAGTGCTCAGCTCCAGCATACTTGTGATATTACATTAACACAGTCCATGACAGGATAAAAAAGAGCTTCATTTTAGCTGCACAGAATAATATTTCTTAGTCTTAAGTGACAGAATATAATCCAATATTGTAACATTTGTCTAATTTCTTCTCTGATTCTGACTGCAGCATCCCATCACTGATCCTTATTACACCTTCCTCATAAGATTAAACCACCCTTTAATGTTTACTATTTACAATTCCCTTCTCTGAAGATACCAACCTACAGAACAGTTCAAGCAGAGCAAAGGAGGTACCATATCATTTTAGCCAATCAGTCACATTATTTTGCCTTACAAAAAAGCCCAAAGCATCTGGGTCATAATCTGCCCATTACTTCCTTCCTAACTATTGAGATGTGATAGATCTGCGCCAAGAAATATTTAAACAAACTGTTTCTTCCCCTTATCATTGTGTCTCTCAGTTTCCTTCTTCTGAAAACTGAATGCTTACTCTCCATTGCTTCCTGCAATTTCTTGTTTTCATTTTCCAGAGCAAGACAAATTGCAGTTCTCTAATGAGACCACACTTCTCACATGTATGTAGACCCAGACAGCAAGGCCACTTTGCAGATTATTGACAGCATTGCAGACTTTTGTCCCTTAAAAAGAATATTAAGTATAATGAAGTCCATGGTAAGGCCTCAGTACTAGAGTTAAGAGAGTGCATCAGGTTTTAGCCGTTACTAAAACTTCCATGTGTAGAATCTGTACACGCCAGAAGAAACACACTCTAAAATGTCACAAGTAAAATGGCAGGGAACACAAACTTCTTATTCATTGTACTTAAAATTCTACTTGGTAGAGCCTATTACACTTACTCAGGTCTGACTTTTGAATTCTGAACATTTTCTCTTCGGCAACACTGAATAAGTTAATCAAACTGCAGAAATATCCCACATGAGACCAAGACTAACACGCATACTATAATGAGGGGAAAAATAGAACAGCAAGGAAAAAGCTAGATTGTGTTTATCTCATGTTTGAAGGGAAAAACTAGGTCCATCTTAATTCAGTCTAAACCATTTTGCCTGTCTCAGAAATAAAGGTTTAACAGCAAACTTTCTAGAAGTTAAAAGAAAAAGATTTCACAGACTGTTAAACTTCATCTTCTGAACATTTTTTCCAGAAGACTACACTAGTAATACTGAAATCCTCAACTTTCTCTTTCACTGGATTAATCACCGGTCATATTTCAAGCATCCGTGCATAGTACTTTGAATCAAAGGTGCTCAATACAGTTCTACAATCATTTACATGAACAATTCATCTTTTGTAGTCAATTTCAATGTTATACAGAGGTACTTATTCTTACACCGTTGTTTAACAACCAGAGCCCATATGAAAAAAAGTAGAGAAAACGTGAAACAGGCCTTATTGTTGACTGTTTTTGACAGCTGATATATAGATGCAGTTACCATGCACATTTCTAAATGGAGGAAAATTGTAGTAAGATGACACACCTTTTCCAGAGGTTCAGAGCCTCTGGCTCCAAACTAACTGTGCATAAAGGAGCAGGGCAATGTCTGCAAGACTAGCTTTCACACTTGCTCCAGTCAAAGTCAAGAAGCGAAAACCCATATTTTTATTTCTGCATTACCTCGAACTCTTCAGAGACTTCCTGGCAGAAATGAACATGGGCATTTGCAAGTCCCCCCTCCTGCCATGGCTTCTGCTCCGTTCCTGTGCCCATACACGTGTGTCCACCGCAGGCAGGCTGCTGCAAAAGGAAGGTGGTGATGTTCTGTCCCCGTGGGCAAGAGGGAGTGGGCTCACCGACAGCTACAGGGATGCTCATGGCAGCAGAACTGAATTCCCTTTAAGATCTTCAACTTTGTAGGAATTTCAAGACTAAGGCAGAGCAGGATCAGATTTTGCAAGAAGATCATTAGATGTTTCAGTACTCTCCCTCCAACCATATCTGAGCAGAGGAGAAGTTTCCTTCTGGTCCTTTTCTTATCTCAGCAGCTTAGAAATCAAAATAACTGGAAATTACAGATGTCAGGTTAGGAGGGGAAAATCATTCCAGTCAGGCCAGAATGACAGGTGATCAGTACTTCTGAAATAACATGCTAGAGTTTGCAAGTTAAAATACCATAGGCAAAAAAAACCAAGCCAACAACCAACAGCCTGGCTTCTTATAGTTTATTTTTAAAATACTATACTGACCAAATTCCTTCCTGAATCATACAGAGGTCAGAAACTGTCCTATAAATTACTGCAGAAAAGAAGTCAGCTCATATTGATAGGACATATCACCTTTACATACATCTGAGTGCACTCTTTGGCCCACTAAGTTTGCATCCTATGCCTTAAAAAGCCTTCAAGGTCAGCTTTGGTTTATGTCTCATGGCAAGACGGTCTGTTTGAATCCAGGTGGCAGCTGAGAGCATTGCTGCTCTGTTCCCCCGTTTCTGCTGGTGATACTCAGGCTCCTCAGACAAGGCTCCCTCATCAGCAATGGCGAGTTTTTGGCAAGGTGTGGACAGGGATAGGGAAAGGATTTTAGGCCTGCAGTAAGATCCGAAGCTTTAAATACACTTAGTGCTTCACTAGCAACCTCGATTGCAACAAAGACAGGTCCAGGTGGAAGAAAACAATGTAGAACACAGTTTTGCTCCATGTAGAACTGTAAAACGGATTTCAGTGGAAGGTCTTTTAGGTGCCTCACGTATGCCCTTGGTGCCCATGGCAAGTGATGAAGCAAGAGGCATATCTCTAGCCCAGGGTCAGGGTTCGCTCTCAGCAGCTTGTGGCCAAGGGCAGCCAGGGTGAGCTGTTTCACACAGCTCCCATTTCCTGAAGCTCCTCTTGCCTTTCACCCCGACCTTCAGACTGGTGCACAGCCACCATGTTGATATACCTCTAATTTAAATTCCTACCCAAACTGATTATGATATTCTCACTTCACTGCCCTTGAATGCAGCTGAATTAAGACACCAGGGTAATAAATGGGCTACCATATTAAAAGTGATGTATCTCCCCATTCCACAGAGCCAACATCAGACTAATTTTCATGTGGAAGTCATACTGTCAGTGGACTTCACTGCCATTAAGAATCAGTTAAACATTAATTAATAGGCATTTAAACTTTTACTAGGACAAGTTTAGTGAAAAATTCTCCATTGGCAGAATAGTAATTGGCTTTCTAAATTTCACACGTCCCTTAAAAATGATCTTTTCTATCCGCATGCCCCATTGCTCTACCATTTTAATGTACAGTTCATTTGGTAATCATGTACAGACAGACAGACAACTAATTTATTTCTTCTGACACTTTGTTTTAAAATACCATTTAATATAATCACTTCCTAAGAGAATCAAGAATTTAGCAGAAGAAAAAAAATGTAAATGGAAGCATTTATCAGCCTTAAAAGAAACACAAGAAAAGACTGTTAATATTCAGAAACTCAGTGACATTCCAATAGAAATAGTCATTTCCAAGGACTCTTTCTAGGAGTGAAAATATAATAGAAAATTTAAGTCTGCTGTTCCTGGCTTCATGCTACTGTATCTCCCAGTTTTTAAAAAAATCAATACAGGCTATTAATCATTTCACCCCATGTCCAAAGACCATGAATGCCTCAGAAGGTGAGCTGTAAAGGTCTGACGAAAAACAAACAAACAAAACAACAAAGGAAAGAAAACAGAGAGAAAGAAAAAAGCAAAATTGCTATATAAGCACACCATAATTAGGAGAAAGACATTTCAAACTGATAAATTACACACTGCCTCTCACCTTTCTTTTACAGATCTCAACCTCCCCACTCAGTTGAAACACACACAGATTATTAACTCTCTACCCTTGCTGACTAGTCCAGGAGGAAAGAAAAGGGCGATACGATTTAATTCATCAGTCTAGAACTCTTCCTTATCCTTTTTATCTCAGTCTTCCCTTAGCTTTTATATAGAGGAAATAAAAATAAACAGCATCATAAAACCCTGAATAAAGTCAGCTTCCTTTTCCCTTCTTGCAGACTCCTTTCTCCAGGATCTCCCACTCAAGATGCTAATTTTGGCAACTGAGTGCACGTTGGCACATCTCAGCTGAGTGCAGAGCTGACCAAATGTGGATCAGCAGCTTCACAAACCAGGAGAACAAAAGTCATTCTGCACCATGCAAAAGTGCTGCTCATCTCAGTTATTGGCGAGTCCTTCTGCATCTCACACACAGGTTGTGACATACAGCTTACACCCACAGCAGATCTCAGTAGATCCTCACAAAAGGCAGATTGGACAACTCCACTGACCACAGTGCAGTTATACCATTTCAGACTATATCGATATTTTCATTACAAACATCAATAATTACAGATTTTTTTTAATCCTCCCAGCCATTTGCCAGTCTGTAAGTGCGCAGCTATACAAACACTAATGCAGACCTTGTAGGATACGAAAATGTATTTCACCTCAGAATTTTTCACCACCAATTAAGACAAGACCAGGTGACAAATACTACTAAGGGGACCATCAGAGAACTCTCAGTAAATTCTTTACAAGTGTTTTAACGGAAGAGCAACACATGCTCTTAAAACGTATTCTCTGAAACTGCAACCAGCTCAACATGAAACCTTTAAGTAACTGGATTTCTAGATGCTGACCTTTTCTAATTTTCCACACAAAACCTACTTAATACCAATGGGAAAGAAAAGCCCACACCACTGAAAAGGCGACTTGCATACTCAGAGACATCATGACCTCATCATACCAGCATCTTTAATTTAATGCTGCCTTTACTTCTCATGTAATGCTAGCAAATTAAAGCCTTCACATTTTAAACAATTATTGATTTGTCTGATATATGAATAAAAAGAAAGCTAAGTAGTTGAAATGTTATTTGGGCTGACTGAATTTGAGCTGTAGCTGGAAATGCTTCTTTCTAATGCGAGCAAAGCCTGCCCTCTAGAGCACTGCTGTCCCTCGCGGAGAGAAACCCGCCCGTGCTCACTGCCACTCAGCATTTCCCAAAGAAAAGTGAACTTGGGAGATTGCTTCAGTTCTCAGATGAATTGAAAGTGACAGCTTTTGCAGTTAGAAGTGTTTGAGCCTTTGAGCTAGAAAAGAAGTTTTCAGGTTCAAGGTTAAATCATAACAAATTCCTAGCTGCATGAGAAGGCACACGGGCAAAATCTAGCCCAGGAATCCAGAAGTGATGCTTTAGTACCACTGGAGCTGCCTCTGCAAAAGAACAAAAGAAACTGCCTCTGAGACTCACCAAAGCCCACACCAAGCTGCCATCCACTCACCAGCAGCCAGATGTTTGAAAAAGCAGCATAAAATTCGCACAGATACAAAACGGTTACATGTTCTCAGCTGAACAGCTCTGGCACAGAGTCTCCATGGCAGCATTTGCTGCAACACACACCTGTATTATGGCTCTGGTGAGTACACTGACTGCATAGAAGAGCCGCACTCAGTGCCTCCTGCAGCTGCTGGTGGCACTGGAGAAGCATTTGCCCACCTCTTTGACAAAACAACTTGTGGTTGTCCCCCCTCTGCAGCCAAGCAAATCTGACAGAGCATGCGGGAAGGGAGGGACAGACAGAGGAATACAGAGATCCTTGCTATGTCTCTCCACCAGTGCACCCTCTTTTGTCAGAGAAGCAAATTCAGTCATGTCCACATGTTAGCAGCAACACACAGAGCACAGCAACACAAAGGAAAACTTTCAACCCTTTCATCATACACGTAGTGATGGATATTGTACCAGCTTGTATAAGGCACAGTCTGACCCAAGAACAGATCACAGGAAATAGGAGCACACAGATGAAAGTCATTGAGCTCATATTGTCTTTGGGATGATTTCAGACACACTTCGAGAATTCAAGGCAGAGTACTTCACAAAAAAGTACAAAGTACTTTTTAATCCTGAAGCACCTTACAGAAAATCACAGGCCAGATTCTCAGGTCACTTCAGAAAAATACGTGTGTGCCAACAGAAACCTCCTGGTCATGGTTCAAGCCACACTCATACCTCTTGCATTGGTTCACTTCTATGCCTTTTGAGACCTGTCAGGCAGTGGCACTGTAAGATACATCAGGAACGCAGCAAAAGAATAGGTGAGTTTTTTTCAAGTTACTCATATTAGCCAGTCTTAAAATTTCAACACCACACCATAAAGAGTGTTGAGGTATCTTTATACAACAGCCTTAAATTTAAACCTTTGATGTAGGACAGCCCATGCAGTGGGACGAATCAGACAGTAGAGTGTGGCCCAAGGTGACTTACCTTCTTCCTCTGCTTGGATTCAGTTCTTCACCCTCACCTAGCTGTCTTGCAGAGCAGGAAACTAAGCTACAGTCTGGCATGGGAGGGAGCAATGGTTTGGGGCTTCCTTACAGAGAGCCTGCAGTTTGCAGTGATCTGGCAGAACGTGGAAAGAGCAAGTACTTGGCAGAAGGTGGAGGAGAGGTATTTGTGGTAAATGACAGTGAAGGTTCAGGGCCGGGCAGACAGATGGAGGCTTACAACAGTGAGAAAAGGCAGAAAATGAGAGCATCTTAGTGGGATATTTAATTTCCGTATGCTTGTTCTTTTAGACAACAACCTGAGCAGCTGCATTCATTTCATGCACAGACATCTCTGAGGACCCTCTCATATATGGAAATCATTGAAATCACAAATGAAATACATCTGTCTCCCTGATGCATTGCAAGAGCCTTTTCACTAGGCACATCTACACAGCGCAGCAGACTCAGAAGGAAATAATCAACAATGCACAGAAAAAACGCTCAATTCTGTTCCTCTGAGCCTCCTAGGAAACCTTAACTAATTACTGCTATTAAAAGAGGAAATGTAATTAAACCATTTGGGGTGGACAGAGCCCCGATCCGATGGGAGGAGGGCTGTGCAGCTGAGTGTGGAATGGGAAGGTACATGTTTGCAGACAAGCTGTTAGATAAAGCTGAATTTCCCCTACCCACTTCTCTTCACACAGTGAATATATTCCTGAAACTTGTCCCAAATGTCATAATCACTTTTTGTTAATCCTCACAAAAGTGCAAGAGGATCTTCTAATGACCAAAGGAATTAAAAATCGCACTTGTACTTTGTGTTCAGTGGACAGTGTGACTGACACAACACACCCTTCCTGCCACCAGGAACCAGATCAGCTGAAGGAACACACCACACCAAGAGCCAGCACCTTCAATTCAGCTGATAAAAATCAGACAGAACACTGTGCCAGGCGATACAGATGCAGACCATGCAGACCACTTGCCTTTTTACCGTACTTGTTACTAATAGGAATATTAGCTATTCTAGTTTCATTCCTTAAACAGTATTTTCTGTCTGTTTTCGGAGCTGGAAAATTTCAGCTGCATTAAAATGCTTCAGTCCCCAGTCTCATCAGAAAATGTTTGTGTTCCTCAGAATATGAATCACTGTAATGGACTAACTTAGCTTCCACTTCTACATAATAATGTGAGATGCAGAGTACCAACAATGTGAAATGCACACTTAACTTACATTTGGGCAAAAGGGGAATGGCACATACAAAGTACGTGACTTGATTAAAGTGCTTTTGTACTTCTGGGAGCTTTGTTGATGGTAGGTGATGATGTTTCCCTTGCTGCTGAAAAGGCCACCTTGTAAGCAACAGTGATACTGGACTTTGAAGATCTGAACTGTAAGATGCAGTGACATGAAAACACAAACGTGTTTATCTAGTCCTCACGCTTCCCATCCTACTTGGATTTGAAAATGGGACATTTAATAGCAGAGGAGAGCAGTTCTGCAGAAGTAAACGTGCATTCAGTTTTATGGTTTACTGAGCAAGTCTAGTCTTCCTTACCATTTAGAATTATTTTTTTGCCTTCTTGGCCAACCTGAATGTCTATGAACACTTCCATACTAAGCTAACAATTCTATGGCATTTCCAAAAACGCTCACAATGTGAACTGGTGAAATAGCAGAGTGATTAAACTTGAGAACATTCTTACTGGATAATTTCAGATGAACTATCATTTCTATTTTAGTTGCTGAACAATTTATATGCTATTATGCTACTTAAAAGGTTAAATAATTAGTAGATCTAGATGAAACTGATAAGCAAAATGTGATGGCTGAATTTTCCCTGAACATTTTAAGTGCCCTGGTATTTGCATAAAAAAGAACTTTCAGGAATCAGCTTCCAAAACTGCATTTCTAATACTTTTTCTTTTCCTATGAAAGTACAGTACAACTCATTTTTTTCATTCTGTCTTACACACAGAAAATGGCTTTTGAGACCAGCTGTTAACATCTCTCACACATACAAACTAATTAAGGGACTGTGTCCAGCAGATGAAGCACAGGATGGGCAGAAAACTCCTTGTCCTCTTCAACACTACTTCTCTGCTACTATTTGTCCTCTCCTATGAAAAACAGCTATTTTACTCCACAACCTGGAGGGGTAAGGCAGACACAATCACCTTTCAAGCACCCTACTTGCAGCTACTGCCACCAAAACATTAATAGTACTAATAAATTAGTACTATGCAAATACAAAGCCACATCCTCAAGGAAAATCAATTAAAATGGTTCTTCTTTACTCAGCTGAGCCTATATCAGCTGACCAAACAATCAAGGGAACATTCCAAGCGGGACAGATACCAACGAAAAAGTAAACCACGTGCAACTGCATATTAAAGTAACAAATATGCTAACTTAAAATTCTGAAAAATTAATTTCAGTTAAGTATTCTCTCCAGAACTTAAAGTAAGAAACTTTAAAAATTTCAGCAGGAATATTTCTCAAGTCTGATCTTTTGTATGAATGGGAAAAATATGGCATGAAGCCCACTTAAATCAAATTAGGGCTTCTAGGTCTGTAAACAGACATATGTTCTTCAGACAATGACTCCTATATGCAAATGTAGAGAAAAGAATCTCATTAACTTTCGCAGTGAACACAGAGCTCAAACTGAGTCATTACATTCCCTTTATTAAACTGATTTTTCACCTTAATTATATATGGATAAGGTGATTTACAGTGGAGGAATCACGAGCTCTATTTCATCCCTTTGGAAGCACAGGTCTGTAGAAAACCAATAGTGGTGTAGGTCGACTGGAAGGGTGTCTTTCAAAATGAATGTCACTCTGCATTTATGGTCAGCCATAACATTTCTTCCACTGTTGCTGAAGTTGCAGATGCCTTCCTATTAAAAAAATTCGTATTTTTTGTAATATTTGTAATTCAAACAAAAATTTTCTCTGAGACACAGTACATAGACTTGCCTGCTATGTTCTGCTTCTGTTTCACACCGTCGCAGTATAAACATGAGTTTAACCCAAAAGAAGAAACTGGTTTGGTTCTTAGTTGGGAGACATTTGACAGCATTAAGAAAATAAGTTTGGCCATTTTTAGGAGTAATGTAAGCCTGAGAATACAAAAAAAAAATGAAGACATTTGAGGTGCTCTGTAATGAACATTTTGCTCAAAAGCCAAACATTACCACCAGTTCACTGGCACCTTCCAAAGCCTTACATTTTGAATGCACACACATCCACCAGCTTTTCTGTCACCAAGTCAGGGAAGGCAGAAAAAAAAGCTGCCAAATGGGTCAATAATGCCTCCAGCTCAGAGCTCACCCCTAAGAGACTCTCTAACCACCAGCTCTCTGACACTGGTAAGAAGAAAGCAGAAGACAGCACAACAGAAGGAAGAGCCAAAGGCTCCAGCGGCATACAAATCCTCCCAGCTTTTCATGTGACGCAGCTAGAGGAAATAGAAGGAAATGCTGATCAGTAACAGCAACGCTGCCACTACTCACACCTACCCTGTACTTCCCTATTTCTCCATGTCTTCCACTGGAGAAAGAGCAAATCTGGGATGTAGCCCCTGGGTAGGATAAACAGTGGAGGCACTTGTTGCTCTTGCAGTGTTTGCCATTTATCAGTCTCATAACAAGAGGAGCACTTAATTAGTTATCCATTTAATAGAGGGGAAGTGAGCTGCCTCCAGAAGAGCCAAGAGAAAAGCCAGGTTCTGTTTTACCAGCATTTCATCTCATATTCCACATAAGTTAACAATCCAATTATCAACTCTACAAATTACATTGAAAGGGCTGTATCACTTGTTACATGGCAGCAGCTGTTAAAAACATGGAAAAAGCCGTGCCTTTTTGCAAGAACGGAATCGGGGGCCACTGACCAAGAATGACTCCCAACCACCTGAACAAGGAGATTGCTGCAATAAAGTTCTCTTGCCTTTGAATGAACAGCTTTGTCCACAGAAACTTACATAGGGAACATGAGGAAAATAGAGCTACATAAGCCTATACTAATCATGTCACTTTGAGGAGAAGAGCTTCAGGGCCTCGGACAGTCAAGCACTGTTCTTCCAAACCAGTGTCAGCCCTTTCAACCTTGTAAGGGCACGACTTGGGAGAAAGAAGCAGAGGTGCAGGAGGTCTTGACTTCAAAGTCATTGCACAAGAGATCTAAGATGAGAGGAGGGTCAGATGAAGGACTGTGCTCTTCCCCACAACCCCAAACTTGCATAGACCCTGCAAGGTGAAAAGGCAGGGGTGGGAAGGAGAAGAAAAAGGAAGCAATTTGCTAAGCTTCCATTCCAGTGTTTGACATCATGTTGTTCAGAGCTCCTGCAGCCTGCTGGTGAATAAATCCAAGCTGCTGGACCTATAGTCAAAGAAACCATAGTTTCTAGGTAGAAACCTACCTAGATCAGTGGTAGTTTCCAGAGCAAGACACCAGTGACAGAACCTTGTTATGACAGGTATGAACCTCTTCAGACAGCAAAACTGATTCGGGATTTTACAATAATATACAGCTTGTCTATTCCATGATTGTAATGGATAACACAGGTGGTATATCACCTGGACTGTTGTGATAACAGTAACCTAATAAAAATTAATTCCAAACAGAATCCTTCCTGCAGGAATACAAAGATATTTTAATTGCACAGTGGTACTGAATTTGGATTCTATCTACCTTAAATTATATTTTTAGGTCTAATTCATGTCCTGGTCATGTGAAATGAGGAGACAGTCTTTTGAAGACACTGTAATTACATCAGGTGAAACTGATACAAGAAGAAAATCAAGGCATCAGGAGTACCTGCTGGAGCCTGGATAGATGCTCAGCAAGCAGAGACCAGAGCAGAATCACTGCCTACTGTATTTACAAAACAATAGCAGAGATTATATTGTTAAATTCAACTGAAGCTGATTCAGAGTAATATAGTTAGGAGATGGATAAAACTGTAATTGTAAAAACCTAATTTTTCTCATTTCAGATCTTTAAAGTAAGATTGGAAGCACAGAATGAACATTACTTTAGCATTATGCATACCATGCATGACATTTCTAAACTACTTTTATGTATTCTAGGAAGAAGAAAAAAAATAACCCAAGAACTGTACTGTGGTATAATGAAAAATTAAGAGGGTCAGGGATATTACTGAAAAGTATTAGAGCTTCCTTCCAGTACTAGTCTTTGAACCTAGAGATCTTTCAAGTTTTATAGACTCTAGGTCTGATTCTTCTCTTGCTGAAAGTGACTTTACATGACAGAAATTAGGTAACAGACTTACTTCTTTCTCACATGAAAGGGAAGTCACAAGTTCGGGCACTTGAGTGAATGCTGCCAGATCCTCTGATCCTCTCAAAGAGTTCTCCTGGAGTGGAAGGGGAACAAATTGCCCCCATTTCCATAATATCTGAGAGCGCAAGTGTTTGTTCTTACTGCTTGAGCCCAAAAGTAACACTTCGCAGGCTCCTAGAAGTCTCCCATCTTAGTGAACTGCTTTTAAAGCACTCATAACAAAACCTTTACTTATTTGAGCGGTTAAAGTTGTGTTGTTTTTTTTTAACAGGAAAAAAGGAAATACGTCTCCAAAAAGAAAGATCTTTTTGTTCTTTTTCCCTTCAACTATTTCTCAGGACACGCTTGATCAGGCCACAGGGATTAAAACTGTGTAATATCTAAGAAGAGATGCTTTTTAGGCAGAGGAAAAAAAAAAGTACAAGCAAAAAGAAAACCATCACACCCAAGGCTGAGGTTTGTTTAAAACTGCAGACTTCTCTTCTTACAGTCCAGCTTCTAAAGCCAAAAGGCTTAATTTTCATCACTACAAGCAGCATTTAATAAAGGATAGGGAGAAGCAGGGTTGCCTGAGCACCTAAGGATCCCTTCTGCCCAAATTTCTATTTGTTTGGGAGCACACTGGTACAGTGGCTGCTCCAGTGAGTCGGGGAAAGTGGCAGGAGACCAGCTTCAAATGAAAAGGATTCCGTAGGCCAAGCTTTCTGCAAAGAGCACAGCTCTTCATCACATTCTGATAAAGGAAGCCTTCAGATCTAAAAATACCCACAGAAGAAATGAACTCAAAAGAGAGCAAAACTGATTAGCAAGTTTTGCTTTTGATTTTAAAATACGCATTGTTTAAACTGCAAGTGATGTTTTGTCAGGAAGCCAGCTTTGCAATTCCTTTTATTTCATTTTTGTGACACAACCCAGCAGCGCATCTTTTGCAGTTCTCCCTTATTTATTAATTCCATGAATAAAAGATTTTTCTGGTGACTAATTCACTCTGACTTTTTGGCCACCAATACTGTGCTTTTTATTCCTTTAGGGAATGGATTTCCTTCCAATTTTAAATGGCAGAACTGATGAACACTTTAATGATGGCATAGTACACAAGTGGTCACATTCTTCCCCGAGGAGTTGATTTACCTGCCTCAAGAAAAAAAAAAAGCAACAGTGCTTTAAGGAATTTAAATTATTCATAAAGAGAAAAAAAAACCCATATAGCTTTGTTAAGTATTGCCAGACATTTCCTTAGATGATGTGAATACGCACGATAAAGTAATACCAATTTTTACACCACTTAGCACTGAAGATGATAAGAGTCACTAGTCACAGCTAACTCGGAGCAAGCCCCACAAGAGTCCTGAAGGGACTTAGTCAAAAAGGCACTTTCTTAGCTTGAAACAATAGAAATCCACTTGGTATCACCCTATGACAGGAGTAACCATCTACTATATATCTCAGCACTCCAGGTTATTTTAATTACATCAAACTTTTGGTTTTCATTTTAACAATGTGACTATGCCAAGTAACCCCAGGTAAAATGAAGAAATCGTATCTCCAGTGCAGTTAATGACAAGCCACACATTCATTTCAAGAGATCCAAGATCTCAGCCCCAGTTTATCATTTTAAAATGTTTAATCAATTTCCAACCTAGAATTTAATTCAAACAGAATTTAATTCAAACATCTGTAGCCAAGAGCAGCCACCATCCTGCAGATCAATGCACAACGCTAAAATAGACAATGTGGAACAACCTAACAATGGGACATTTCTTTAAAATCCAGCTGTTTCATCAGCATTAAATAAGCTCTAGAATGAGTTATTACCTTTTCTCAAAAGTCACAAGAACTAGTGCCAGAAGATTCAAGCAGAAAATGTTTTTTGCGCTATAAAATTGAAATGAGTAAGGAAGGAATTTATCACCGTCATTCTCAACTGAAAGTCAAGGGACTCCCAGAATCTTGTTTAAAAACATATTCCCTCCGTGTCGGGCAAGAGAAAGGCCACAGAGCTCCTGCCTGAGCAGAAGAAGATAACTGTCACACTTAAACCCCAGAGTTGCTAGCACCTCCCTATTCAATTCACTGTTGGGAGGGATTTCTGAAAAGGAACCTGCATGCAGCTGACTCCATAACCGCCCTAAGCAGCAGCTCAGCTCAGCTCTTTCCTACTCTTCTTTGCAAAGAGCAGGGTTAGCACTCTGGCCCAGGTGCGTATTGGTGGACTACAGAAAGAGACCAGAGGACAGGGTGTGAGTTCCAGGACCCATCTTTCATCAAACTATTATGCATAATTTGTACATTGATGTTTTACATCTGTGCAACGCAGAAAATCAAACAATGAAAAGCAACTAAAATTGCAAAGTCTGCAAATGTCTACCAAGGCCACAAGTTACCTTGCCCTAAGGTAAATGGTCCAGCCATTAAAGAAAGAAATCAAAGTCTAACAAGAGGAAAACACACTGTATGGCCATTGGACTACATTAAGGGGTGGGAAGACTGAAATGGAAACGGTACTTTGTCATATCCATGCCTAGGAGACATGCAAGCGAGCTCACAGAGTCTAGCTGTCTCTGTATGGCCAGAAAATGACCATTTTGTACTTTATTTCTTTGGTATTACTGATTCAGAGAGAGAACGGAAGCATTTTTAAACATGGTTCTGTGCAACAACAATATTACAGAGATGTCATGTGTGCATGCTGCAGAAACCAAAGCCAAAGACCTCTTAGACTTCAGCCTTGACATTTTCCATTTACACTTAGGATCACAAAATAGCGAGTGGGTGTGTTAACAGCAACAGAAACCGCAGATGTCATTCCCCATAACCTCTGCTGGCGCATGGTCTGAGGCTTAGGTGAGATCCTGGAGAAAATAGCACTTGTTTTAGACAACAGTAATTCCAGATCCAGCTTCTCTTCAAAAGTACCCAAAGATTTTCAGAATGCCACAGGCCTTCAGAATAGTTTCTCCACGAATGTACCTGTGTCACGCTCTGAGGCTTCCCAGACAGCACACATGGGAAGAGTACACGTGACTCCCAGAACATGGGACACCAGGGAACATGGCCAATAAAAACCTCAGAGTTACATTATTTCAGGTTTCTTTTCCTAGAATCACTAGGCTGGAAAAGACCCTTAAGATCATGGAGTCCCACTGTAAAGCTAACACTGCCAAGTCCCCCACTGAACCACGTCCCTAAGCAGCATGTCTACATGTCTTTTAAATACTCCCAGGGATGATAACTCCACCACTTCCCTGCACAGCCTGTTCCAGGACGTGACAATCGTTTTGGTGAAGAAATGTTTCCTAATATCCCATCTACATCTCCCCTGGTGCAACTTTTCTGACTTTGTAACTTTTCACATCTTAAAGTCATAATCCTGTGGTCCCATACATAGAGAAAGCAGGAGCAAGAGATAGCTTGATTTTCACAAGTGGTGAAATTCAGCATTTGATGATCAACATTAATTCCAGGGTCAACTTCCATTAATCTAGTGATATCTGTGACTCTTGACTGGAGATTGCTACAATCCTTTTGCAGAGGATCTGATCACTTTTCAGGAGTGATCGGATCGCTTTTTTTCAGGAGGACTCCTGCACTGCTACAGAATGCAGACCTCATCTTGCTACACCAGCTAAGGAGTTGGTATTTTAACTCCAGGTATCTAAGTGAAAGATACAGCACCCCATTTGTCATATCCTGGTTTTACACATGCTACTACAGGAACCTTTGCACTAGGACAAAGGCCAAAGTGAAGTGAATGTGATATAAATATTCATTGAGAGCACAACTAATATGGTTTCACAGGGATTAAGTCAGGAAATTGGAAAACAGAGTATGAAAGAATATATTATTCAATTATGCATTTCTCTCAGCGTATGAATAATATAGAACTGAAATTGATAAACAAAGCTCTAGATACCACCAGCATTATGTGGAAAAAAATGAAGTAATTGTAAATACTGCACAATCATTTCAGTTAAATATAGCAAAAGACATCTTCACCTCAACGCTTCAATTTTCATTTACCTATTGTACAATCTGTAGGCGGAAAAAAAAAAATCCTGATTAAATTACACCCCATAAACACTCCCAGAAGATGATGTATAAGCATAATTTAAAGGATCAGAATTGAAAATTAAAGCTTAGTTTTCTATTATCAGAGCTCTGATGCTCTTGGATGAATAAATGTCAGGGGCTGCAACAGCATATGCTAGTCACCAGGGATATTCTTACTAGGCTTAATCATAAAGTTGCTCCCTGTAGCAAGGATTAAACTCTGGCTCCATGGAAGAGTTTTTCCCTTCATGCTTCTAAAGGCACAGTCCAAGAGTAAATGGAAGTATGAAGCACCACAGCACTTAATCTTACATCAGGAGTTATTTTTCTTCCAGAGATTCTTAACTAATGGAGTAACAAAATAAAGGAAAATTAAGTCCTCCAATGTAACATGATTCCAAAAAGCCTCTGATAATCTGTGTCACCTGTAATTAAAAATTATTGAATATTTCCAGTCCTTATCAATCTGTTCTCATCCTACAGTGCTAATCCAGCAGATTTAAGGTCAGGTAGTTTCCAAGTATAAGTGACAACCCATAGGGCACATATTGAATAGTGAGTGGGTGTGAAAGAGATGGGTAAATGCTAACAGGATTTTCAAAACTGTTTTCAAACCAGAGTTACATCCAACATGATGTTTAAAATCTCCCTTAACAACTACCTGGAGTGTTAGCTTCTTGATTTTCTAAAAAGACTTAGATGACCAAGTTTTACATGGTACCTGTGATGTATTTAACATGTTTAAATTCCAGTAGAACATACAAGAATCTATGTATTACTAATCACAAAACATTAGTGAACTGTGAGCCCAGGGCCAGGCTGGAAAGGTATCATAGGAAAAACGCTTGTGTATTTCTTTTCTCAGCCATGGAATTCTAGGCAAAGCTATCAGAAGACAGGAGAGAGCAGTGATTAAAGAACCACCACCATGCCACGGCCAGTGACTTTAGGTGTTCAACTTCCACCTGTAGGGTGTTACAAAAATAAGCTTTTGTGGATTTACCAATGATTCTATAATTGAGCTCAAACTGGCTGTTTCATAACTGCAGACTGTGACTTAAAGCAACGACAAAGCCATCAGCTGCGGCATTTCTGGCATTAACCACCTTCTTACTCTGAAAAGTCCTTTATGTGGCCCATGCCGCCTCCTAAGCATTTCTTTTGCTACTACTGGAAAAGGAAGTACACAATAAAATTTTAAGGGAAGATTATCAGTTTATAGTTTTAACTGCTTACCTTGCCTTTAAAATAAACATTAAAGATCAGAATTTCTGTTGGATTATTAATAACTTCTGACTTTAACAAAAAACTGTAGCCCCTAACTGAGCCCAAGGGACCATTAGCTTCAGGTGAGAACTCAGTGTTCAACATAAATTGCTCCTGTCTCTCAGTCCCCCTCTCATATGTTTTTTATTAGCAACATCATAAAAGCAATATTTTGCTTTCAGCCTGAATGCCTACAGTCCCTGTTATTCTTACCTTATTTAGCAACTGAAACTTGCACTTCAGAAACTGTACTTGTCTGGACATGGACTCGACTGATGTAAGAAGAAAGGGGTCAAGATGGGATTATATAAGAAAAACATACAGTAAACTAATTCTCAAGTCTTTTCGCATCTCTTTCACACTGCTCCAGCAGCCTCCGCCCTCTTTAAAGTTTCTCTATGCTATTAGGCCATTATAAAGGCTCTGGGGAGAAAAGGAATCAGTACCCGACATCGTTAATTTAGATCTAGCATTTTGTTAGTTCCTCAAAATAAGCATCGTAACTCTATTCTTCACTACAGTAGTTCAGACGGAAATTAAGTAATAAGTGTAGCACAGGAAAGCTCTAAGACACACCACAGGCACTGAGTGCACTCCTCGGCACTTGGCCTGTACGCTACAGTTCAGACAGCACAGGTCCCTGTATGGGATATCTGTGCTCATTTGAGCTGTCTCCTCCACGACACGGGTTGACAGTGTTCCTGAAAGACATACTGTACCACCACATCAGCAAGGCCAGCGTGACTCTGCAGCATTGATTTCAGAGGCAACGTTAAGACAGTCATACACGTTTTGTTCAGAAGAGCACCTGCACTATGCTTTGGAAGCATTCCAGAGCAACAAAAACTACCACATTCTCTCCTAAGAAAGCGGAGATAAGCACCACGGAAGGGTCTTAGCAGTTTTTTGGGCACTTGCAAGGAATAAAGAAATGGTACATTGCCTCTTGTTGCACAAACCCCCGTCAGTTTTCGACAGTGTCAGTGCAGCTTCCAGCTCTCTAAGCAAGAAAAAGCTTTATCATCAGCGGCATGAGAAAAGGATGTCAGGATTCTGCTCATGACTAATGACTTCACGCTGTAATGCTTCAGGACTACACCTTGAGTTAAATAACTTCAGAAAATTAATTGAAGAGTTATCCAAGCAAGAGGAGGGTGAAAAGTTTCAGAACTGCATCCTGCACTTCTAGATGCACATCAATATTTGCCTCACTTTCTCCCTTCAGCTTGTAGCCACTGGTGTGAGATGTGGACACGGTGAGGAGGCAAAAGAAAAAAAAAGGGAAAAAAAAAAGAATCACCTGAAAAAAGAGATAAGTAACTGGGGAAATTACAAAGCTGGCTTGTGCAATAAAAAGCAGTGTATAGAATTGATTCAGGCTTTCAATACAAGGGAACAAGGGTCTCATTTCAGCTGCTGATCAGTTTAGATTCATGGCAACAAAAAGGGTTATGTGCCATGGTGCACCTCCTGATTATTAAGAAAGGTTTCTACTTAAGGGTCTTTGTTTCCTTAAGACAGGTTCAATACACTTAGTGATTTCTCACCTGATGAGCATTATTCAGACAAAGTTCACAATCAAAGATCACAATAAAATTCACATATTAGTAGGCTTTTATGTCAACAATCCCTCCAGCTCACAATTTAATTCACTGAGGAAACTTTTATACAGCATACGGTCTTGAAAAGAAGGCAAACAGAAGAAAACTTTCAACTAAAAAACATAAAAGTAAAGTTCAAGGAAAGATCAGTAGAGGCAGCCACACTTCACAAGAGCAAATGGAATACATACGAGTAGAAAGAACAGCAGGTGCTGATACTGTCTGCAGCACTGCAGCTTACCCATAACGGTGCCATTCAATGAAAAGCCAAGAGTTGCCCATCTCTGCCCCTTGGTTACAATCAACAGCTGACGCTGAAGCAGGGCCTTACCCCAGACTGCCTGTATTAGGACAGCTACCTCCCATTTATCCTCTCTGCCATCAAGAACTTGCTTGTGCAGATCCCAAAACAAAATTTGGCAGAGAAACTGAATCAGAATTCAAACAGCCTGAGCAGTAAATTTTCCCTCTTCATACAGAGAGCATTTCTTTTAGACACTGAATAACTTCTGAAAGCACACTTAGCAAACTCTACTGCAGGTACAGTCAAGTAGCCAGGAAAGAAGTTTAATTTAGCTAATAAAGTTAAAAGCTATGTGTGCAGCCTCCTCCTGCCTTCAAAATACCAAGGGTCATTTCAGTTGCTCTTACACAAGAATGTCAGATTTCCAGATGCAGAATTTGTATAGTAAGAATCTATGCTAAAAAGTGTCTAAATGGGCAGTATTTTCCTCAAGCTCCATACGGCCAGCGTATTGTATCAGATCCTCAGTTGAAATAAATTGCTGCACTGGGAGCATGGACATTAAGAGTGGCACCAATATGCATCTTCCCACATGCTCTTTCCCCAACACATACAGTTTGGTGGTTTACATGGAAGGAACAAAAAAAATACTGCAGTCTGGTGGCTTTGCCAGCTCAAGTTAAACATTCGTCTTCATCTTTGCACTCTGATGACATCTAAATGTTGCAAATTCTTCCTGCGTAACATCTCTAAGATGTCAACTTCCCAGATCACATACTAAAAATCCTCCACCAAGCTCACATTCAATGTTCATCTGTGTATTGGAGACAACTTCCTTGAGACATGCAAAAACTCTTCCCCACCTGTCATTGACTCACATCACACTTTCTCTACTTGTTCCCACTTCTCTAGCACAAACGTATGCTACTCGTTTTCACTCTCAAGACCTTTGCAAAGCTATCCTTTCCCTTGCCATCAACTCTTATACGAACATCTCACATTGCAATCGTTTCTCCAAAGTCAGTAGCAGCCTGGGGGTGCAATGCACAGCAGGCCCAAGGAGCGAATACCCTGCTCAGTCAGAGCAAAGCTGGGATACTTCCACAGCCAACAGCACTATTTGTAATGCCCCAAAAGATCGTGCACTAGATGAAGATCTTCCACACGAACGGAGAAGGAATCAGCTCTATCTCTGCCCTGACAACTCTCAGGCAGTACTCCACTGAGGCCATTTCTGCCCCAGACAGGGTTCCTTTCATGCAGGACCACTTGTAAAATCTCATTTACCTTGTCTATAACATCCCCTCAAGTTTTTCTTCCAATGCAGTCATAAATCTGTCTGATATTCCTCCCTGGGTAACATGTTAATTGCCAGGGCATTCTCCCAGACTTGACCTTGTTCCTGTGGCAATGGACTACACAAATTCAGCTTTAACCTCACTGTAGCATACAGACCATATATAAACACGCAACTAACAACTCAAGTGAGGGAAATGCATTCAGCAATATTGTATTTTACTGTTGAGGGGAAAAAGGTGTCAAGAGGGATGGCAAGGCACCTCCCAGTCACAAAAGTTAACATTTAAAATAACATTCAGAAGTCAGGTTTAAAATTCTGTAAGGAGTCACAGATACCAGCGAGGCTGAAACATTATTCCAGGCAGCAAAGCTGAGAGTTACACTTTGTAATGATCTGTAATAATCAGATGATGCAAATCCCAGCACATGGCATCAGACCCAGGCAGACAGCACAGGGACTCTGGGCATCACCTTCTCCCTGCCCAGACTGCAGCCCCATCTGCTGTGAGCTGGCCACCAGCAGCAGCCCCTCCGGAGCACAAAACCATCTGAAACAAATGCTCACAAATGACATATTTTGTTTCTGGCATCTACTTTTTTCTCTTAAAGTTGTTCAGGTTCCAGCCAGGAAAGCTGGAGTCACATGTTGACAAATGAGCTCCTGGCAGATTAACTCTGAAAAACCCAAGATGACTCAAAGATGGGTTGGCTGTGTACAGTTCCCCATGGAATTGTAAGGGAAATCAGCTGATTTCTAATACAACCACTTGTATGGATAAAATTAGTTTTAAAAAACCCCACCTAAAATTGCCAGATAGGTTTGTTTGTCAATATTTGCTGTAACGCCACAAATGATCAGCTGGTATAAATGGCTTTTTTCCTAGACTTTGGGAGCCTGACATTCCTAGACAAGAAGCTGAACTTGACCTGAATCAAAAGAGTTTTTGCTCTAATAATTGATTTAAGAGCAACAAGACACATGGGGCAAAGAGCAAAATAAATGAAAAAAAAATTTGCCTTAATTTTCTACCTTGATTTCAGTAAAGCATTTGACAGAGTCTCCCACAGCATCCTCACAGCTAAACTGAGCAAGTGTGGTCTGGACGATTGGGTAGTGAAGCGGATTGTGAACTGGCTGCAGGAAAGAAGCCAGAGAGTTGTGGTCAATGGGACAGAGTCTAGTTGGAGGCCTCTATCTAGTGGAGTCCCTCAAGGGTCGGTACTGGGACCTGTACTAGCCAATATAGTCATCAACGACTTGGATGAGGGAACAGAGTGCACTGTCAGCAAGTTTGCTGATGACACAAAACTGGGAGGAGTGGCTGACACCCCTTTAAGCAGCCACCAATGTTTCAAAACTTATTAAAACCCTTTTTTTTACACTTATCAGGAAAGCACAAAATGTAAGGGTAAGCTTATCAGTTAAATCGAAGAAAGAATGAGATGTAAACAATCCTGATAGCAAAGTGCAGTTTGATGTAGGCTGTAGACGTCACTCTCATTGTCAAATCAGCTTTTACTGTTCTGAAAACCAAATCAGCTTGAGTAGTACCCAGTGCTACTGCAGTGGCTTCAGTTGGCTTTTCTTGTATACAACTTGGGTAGCAGTCAACTGCTGCCTGGTGCTGGTTCCCGGCAAACCAGGAGAGCCGTTGAGACGGCAGGTTGGCTTGCCTGGAAGCGCATGTCCCTTCTGTGGCACTTAGAGAAATAAATTTTGTGCAAGGAAATGACTAAAAATTGCTCCTGAAATTGCATCATTCCATAAGTCGCTGATGGAATCTTAAGACCCAGAGTTGTACTCGTGATAAGAAGGCTTTTAGAAGTGTGGCAAGAACTTTGCATTCTATAATATGGTCGTGGTGGCTGCAATGCCTCATTCTATGCATTTCAGATCAATTTAATGCTGTAGCCTGAGCAGAATTCAGTAGCTTATTTGCTGTGAGGCATCTCATACTTAAAGCATGTGGTAACAGAGTAAAGCCAACCTCAGAAAAGTGTTTTGTAGAGGAGCTGGACATTTAAAAAATGCCTAAATTCAGTTTCATGGACAAAAACTTTGACTTTTTCTATGAAAGGAAGTGAGGCTTCACTGCAGTCTTTGCTGCAGCAGATGAAACTGGAGAAATGAAAAAGAGAATGAGAGTGCTGGGAAGAAATCCCAGCAAGGTGGCTTGTAGCTGGAAGATGCTTCTTTCCTGAGCATTAGGTTGTTAACCCTATTAAGGTGTGGAGCCACAATCCTGAAGGACTCCGAAGGGCTGATAACATATGTGCTCTTCCCAGGGATAGGCTGATCAGAAGATAACTTATTAACTCTTCCCTAAAGGCATGAGGACAGGGTAGTGGTGGTGGTTTGTGAGCTGTTAGAAATCTCTAGAGGCCAAGAAATTCAGTTTTCTGTTTTGAACATTAGCTACCAGGTCATAGGGAGAATCTTTTAACAATTTGGCAAAGAGAAATCTTTAAGGAACAGCATTTTCTCAATTTTGACTTTGCTCTGAAAAAACTTTTTATTTTATTTATTACTTGCCCTTACCCTTACCCTTGGGACTTATCTATTTTATTAAGAACAATGCATTTTTCCTTGAGAAATAAAACCCACAGAGGGATACTCTTTCTCCTCCCTGAGCAAATCTCTGTTTATTACTAATGTCTCAATTGCTTTGAAAAAAATCTGCAGATCATACTCTCCAATTGTACAACATACCATCTCATCAAGCATCTCATTTTAAAAAAAGTCAACATCCTGAAAAAAAAAAACCTTGTGCCACTTCATTGAAAGAAAATGTGAAAATGTAATTAGATATTCTGAACTAGGTTTTTAGTTACAAAATTCCAGACTGAAGAGAAAAATATTCAAGCTGGAAACCAATATATGCCTGATTTTGCAGCTTATTAAATATCCTTAGTTCCCCTTCTATAAAAATTCTTTTTATTAAGGTTATTATTCAAAGAAAGAGCAGTCTAGAATGAAATTTGGCATAAATATATCTCTTTGCTATGAAGCTTCTCCACTGACACTGGCATTGCGATGCAGTTTGTCGTGTTGATGGTAGACAAGATACCAGTACCTGCAGTGTAGGAAAACTTGTGCATCATCAGTGAAGCAGTGTCTGAAAGGCACTGGTCAAACACATGAAGAGCTAATTGATTCTTGAACACTGAGCACATAATGCTTCCTGTAATCTATTTATATCCAAGTTAGTTGCTTTTCCCTCCCTCATATATCTCTCACTTTGCTGCAATTTATCTTTGTTGTTACAGTTTAGATAATCTCTTGCTCCTACGTCTTCTTTAATGAGCATTCTTTCTTTGTCAGCCTCCTTTCATTGATACCATCTAGAGCCCCGCTCTACACCACATGCATACATTGTACCTGAGCCAATTCCTCTATTTCCAACCTTCTCTACGTTTCACAGAAAAGTGAAAATGTGAGTTTCACTCTTCAAATAAGCATCCTGAGTTCTTGTTAAGCAATATCTGCCACTTACTGAAGCTGCATTGCTTGCAAATCCCCTTGGCATATAGCGAAAACTATGAACCACCGTTGGAGGCAATAGCTTTCATTCAAAAGGGGATGACCAGTAGTGCTCATGGCTCTTGAAATTTGACAGAATATTCTGATTACTCATATGCAACGTCTGCTCCTGCTGTGGGAATTTGTTTTGTAGGGTTTTGTGCTCATAATTTTAGTATAATAACTCTTTTTATAACAAAACTGCCTGTTTTGTCTTGTTTCCTGGCAAGGAATTTACAAGTAATGCTCTAGTAATATACTGAAATACAACAGGCATCAAAACAGAAGTAGTTTTATATTAAGACCATATTTAAATATACTAATATAGCAATGTATTACTACGGAGGATATTGAAAAGGGACAAAAAGGCTGATTATGGAATACAGTCCGGTGTTTCATTTGATGTTCAAGTCATATAATATCTGCCACTAATTTATGAACTTTTTAATTTCATCATCCCCCTATTTCTGCATGAGAATTGGGGCTTACTACAGGAAATGTTGCATGAATCTGCATTCAGAAAGATACCTCTATCCTTGTTTATTTCTCGTTTACCATTTTTTCAGGGGCAAAAGAAATGAAGTGGGAAGCTTGATCTTAAAAACAGTAACATAAAAGAAACAGTTTTAAGGATTACCTGATGGGGTAGAAGAAAGCCAAGCTGCTAGTTTGATTGCTGAGAGATAGCTAGGGCTGGGGTATGAACAAGATGGTTAAACATGTTCTAAACACCTTAAGAAAGTGAATGAGACTCAGACTTAATCACTTGCCCCTCGGCTTCTTTCCTTATCAACAAAGCTCCACAAATATTGTGTGTATTGGCCATTAACAAAAGCTTCACTTTGTAAATCTTAACACTGTGTTGCTGCCTTCCCTTTCAAACAAACTCAAAGCGATTCAGCTCTCCCCTGGTACTGCTGAACCAGGAACTCAGCTGTTTAACCCCTGCTATTGTAAGCAGAGAATTTCCTGGAGGAGCCCAAACCTTCCAGCTTTCCATTATTCCCTTTTGCAATTGCACACCTGAAAGCTCAGGTCTAAACCTGAACATGTGGTCTGGATTAGAGAGCTGCTGATAAAAGTAATCAGCTGAAAGACTTACTTGGTGCAGATCTCTTATGTTCAGGTTTCTCGCTATCAAGAAAAGGCAAGTAAAGTCCATGGGTGCACTCAACTATAAAAGGATACTCAAACAGCTTCCAGGGATCCTGAGTGGATGTACAATGAAGGAAGTATGAAGGACTTAAACTGAGGCTGTGAAATTGCCAACCTTGGGCATTGCCAGCACCCAAAACCACTAGTTGCTAATATAGAATTCTGGCAGTGCTTCCCAAACGAACTCTTGAATCTGCAGATGTTTGCAGCTACAAGAGCCTGAGAAAAATTAAAGCTTTATGTGTGGACACATTTGCAACCCTGTATGCCTATGTCTGTAACATATGTTTTATTCTGATAGCTCTCAAGTAAAAGAGCAATAAAATATTTAAGCAGCTGCCCTTTCTGATAGCTGCTACCTTGAGGCTCGTTCTAGTGCTCATGGAAAGTCAATGACAAAGATCCCATTACCTTTAATCATGCAGGATCAGGGCCTTATATGGCATGGTCAATCCCGCTGAGCATTTTCTGAATTAATATTCACTTGGATTAGACCACGATTATGCTTTTGACTTTATGCTTTTAAATATTCTGGTTCAGACATGTTGGTAACCAGGGATGTCCATGGAAACAGAAATAGTTCAGTAAATGTTAGAATAGAGTCTTGAAAACAGGTTTTTAATTTATGACTGTTTGTACAAAAAAAATCTGCTGCAGAAATGCATCTAGCAAATCAAACCCCCTGAGTGGGTCATGCAGTGAACATGCATGACATGGGTTCATTGATAACCAGTAAAGTCTGAAGTTTACACCTCAAATACTTTCAGATAATGAGCTGCTCACATGCAGGCCGCAGATGGAGAATGATCTGCTGATATGGTTTGGAACAAAATTAATTCAGTCACACTATTTGCTTACTTGTACTGTCCTGCCCTTTCCAAAAAAGAGAAAAAATAATATCTAACTTTCTGAAAGATAACATCCTTACTTTCTAACTGTGAAGCTGTATTTTTGGGGTTCAGCCTTCGTCCATGGAGGCGGCAGGGTCATGCTTTATTTTAGTAGGGCCTTCTGCTTTTTACTGATTTTGATGTTACCCTTTTTAAAACAGCTAAATTTATTCAGACTAAAATGCTTCTACAAGAATTCTACATATGTCACAAACATTATGTTATTTCAGGAGGGAATAAGAAAGAAAAGAAAATCCTCAGCGGAATTGCTGCAGAAAACAATTTTTGTTCTTGGCTTTGTTGTTTTATCTCTCCTACTTCATTGCAGCAGGAGAACCAAGTGGAAATGAGAAAACCAGCCCCATCCCAGACACCAATTTTGTGGGATTTAATTTAGGAATTGAATCTCCAGTTTGAGTTTTCTAGACAATTTGCAAGTCACATTACTTGAAAAATCCAGACAGCCCAATTTTTTTTCCTAGGCAGAGGGGCATTTCAGATTTATCTTGTCTATATTTTTTGCAGAAGCTGATGATAAAGGGCCTCTTCCTTTGGGACTGTTGGCGCGGATGTGACATTATATCTCTTTCCATCTCCTCTGTGCTGCTGTCTATCTAGGAGAATTCTAGCAAAGTGTTTTAGAGGTTTGGGGATGTCTCCTCTGTTCTTTTGATATCAGGGGTTTTCTCTTGTTTTCCTTCTCTTGCTTCTCTGCCTTGGCAGAATCTGCCATACAAATATGTTACTGCACAGATGAAATGCATCTTGTGAAATCTGTGCCAATATTTGTACCTTTTGTAATTAACTTGGCAAAATAATGCTTTCTTTTAGGAGAACTTTTATTCACCCCACATTGCTAACATTTTACACTTTAATCGAAAACAACAAAACCTTTCCTGTGGAATTACTCTGTACTGTTACCAGTGTTTGATTATTTCTTCAAGGTGATTCTCTACATGCTGTCCTGGTTCGGCCGGGATAAGGTTAATTTTCACCAGGAGTTGGGAGGGAGCCACAGCTGGGCTATTCCATACCACGCTGATGTCATGCCCGGGATGCTAGCTGCTAGCTCAGGAGGGCGGCCACAGCTTTTATCTTGTGCAGGTTGCCTCGCTCAGACTCTGTTTATATTTCTTAGTTTTGAACATTGTTATCACTGTTGTTGTTGCCGTTGTTTGGACTGTTGCTTTTGCATTGCTGTAGTAAATTCTCCTTCTCTCAACCTGCGGGTTTTGTATTTTCCGAGGGTGGGATGGCAGTGGCCACAGGGTGCCTGGTCCCAGCAGGGGCTAAACCACCACACGTGTTCACATGTGCAGCTGTTTCATCAAGAGCGTCCATTAAAGTCTTTGCTCATTTTTCAGCTCTGGGACTGGATGAATTTTTATTCAGATCTGCTGAGCTGGGAAAGCTGGGAGGAAGGTGTTTGAATTTTAAGGAACTTTCACCTGTAAAGCTGATATGGCGCTGAGCTCTGAATATATAGAAAATAGATTACCTTCATTTTGTCTAAGTCACCTCCGTCATGCAAGTTGATAGCCACTTTTCTTTGTAACTAGTTCTGTGAACTGGAACCTAGTTCCTGGGCTGTGAAAGCCAGGATTCCTCGTCTGCTGTTTGACGGTAGGCCTGTTCCCACTTTGCGTAGCCTTGCTCTTAATTCCTCATGCACTCATTTATTTCTGTGTTTTTATGCAAGACCATAACTTTTCCCTCCAGCAATAATATGGAAACTTCCGCTGGATCCACACCTACTAGTTTTGTGATTTTGTTACTGCACGCTCCAGCCAATAATTAATGCAAATATGTAATGTGCAAATTTGATTAGTTTTCATGGAATAAAAAACAATTCCACTCTCCGTTAAGTGTGAGATAAGGATTATTACAAGGTTGCATGCTAGGAAAAGGTGTTACATTTTTCAGGAGGGATAAACAAGATGAAATAATCTACCTTGAGTTGGATAGGTCCCATGGAAGCCTGTAAGAACAGATGAGATAAACCCTTCTTGGGAGAAGTTGTTCCCACCTTTCTGCTCAGGGATGGACTAAATGAGCTCTGAACATCCCTGACAGCTCTAGGCTCTGTTGATCGGGCGGTGACTGTATTTCCATTCATCAGCTTGTGGGTTTGTTAATAGGTAAAAGCAACATACATTGAGGTAGCACAAGCCTAGACTTCAGAGCTTCCCTTTTTAAGCCAGAGCTAAGAGAGGGGATAAACTTCCTTCCCTTTTTACCCTCTCAGGATGACGTTTCTTTTCCCCATCGACACTGACTGCCTGTACTAGCTGTGCTCAGGACAGAACATCCTCCTACCCTGCTTCTTACGCATTTAATTCTTCATGGGCCACCACTATGTGTGAGCTTGTCCAATTCTGCCCTAAGAGTAAACAGGACCTGCTGCACCTCCCCTGCTCGCTCCAGCCTCCTCTGCAGCCCTCAGCTGCTGAGGCTTTTCACCTGCTTCAGAAGAGAGAGTGGCGTTTTTCTGGACTGATGCTTCACATGGCTTGTATGCTTACCTCAGCTGGCTTACACAGAAGTCCCATCTGAAAGGCTACTTATTCTACCCCAGGTACCTGCCAGAAATCAGTTTTCTTAGTATAAAGACATTTTAATACATTGGCAAGTATCCTAAAAAATAGAGATGCATTTTATTAAAGCATTGTCTTGCCCAGCCACCAAATGTGTCCTATGATTTTTTCATTCTTGCTGGACATTTTGTAGGGTTAAAGTCTCTATGATCATCACTTGGACTTTCTTTGCATCGCCCAGTCACAGTGTTTTTAGTGGTAGTGTTATGAGTATAGCAGTGGTTCACACAATGTCCAGAAGTTCTCAGACTAAAAATAGTGTCTTAGCTACTGTAGTGATCTCTTTCTGAACAAAATACAACTTCAGTTTGCTTATCTAAATTAGACTAGGTGCTTATGGTACAGGCCTAATTGATAGGAAACTGCACTTGTGAGGTAGTCTTATGAAAATGGTCTGGAGAAAGGAAGTCTCCTAAACTGTATTACCTTTTAGGTTCTTCATGACATAGTACCCTCATGGGGTACTTCATGACATAGTTTTAAGGAAATTTAGTGGTGGTACCTTAAATTTCAGCGTTTAAACCAATCCATTGAGAAAGCCAGAGCCAATTTGTTAATATAATAAATACTGAAAGCGCATTATTTTACTCTTTGAATCTATTCCTACAGTGCTACACAAAGACTTCTCCTTCAGTTATTAAAGAAATTAGGGCATGGATGAATGTCAGCAGGAGTCCGTGGAAATAATGCCATTGACTTCAATTGGATTAGTATCAGTTTCTTATGAAATAATTGTGGAAAATCACAGTGTAGCAACTGCTACTGAAATCCGTAACTCATAGAAATATCAGACTAAAAGGAATAAATATCAAGGCTAGTTCCTTCTTGCCAGAGACAAGTTAGCTTCCACAGGCTAATTGAGAAATACATTTGTTTTAATATATTCACAAAATGTTTGACACATGCAATGTTAATAAAAATACAATGTTAATTTGGAGCTTAGCTGTACTGAATTAGCTTGTGCAGATCTGCTGTCACACAAAAATTGCAGTCCGTTACTGCCTTTGAGGTAGGAATATACATAATAATTTGCAGAAACTTTACAGCATTTTCAGAAACAGAATTTAATGATAAAGTATCAGATTTTTTTCAGATGCATGAGCAAATATACTCTCTTGAATCTCTGAGAAGATGGTATCCCTCATACTAATAGTCCATATCTAAGCATCCGTCAAATTACTTAATGCCTAGATATTATTAAAAAAAAAAAAAGTAATTGATTCAGATTAAAGTAATACTCTTCCTGAAAGAAAAAAAAAAGATTATGTTAGGTGTTTGAGACCTGGTGTAGTGACTGAATTACATCTGATTCCGTTTTTTGTTTTTCCATGTTCCATACTTAATGGAAACAAATAATATTTATAACCAAAGAATTAAATTATCTATTATGTTTCTCAGCTGACACATCTGCAAATCCTAGATTGATTTTTAATTTTTTTTTTTTTTAAATCTCTGGTAGAAACACATACAATATTCAGCCACTAAAAGTTTCTTCATCATCCTTATTTCCTCCCTGCTCCACTGAACTTAAAAATAAGCAATGGGCAGACCTCAGCTGAGGAAAAGATCACAGAATATTAGGGTTTGGACCTCGAAAGATCATCAAGTCCAACCCCCCTGCCAGAGCAGGATCACCTAGGCTAGGTCACATAGGAACGCATCCAGGCTAGAAATTCTTCTTTTTTGATGGAAGAATATAGATGTAACAATTTTTCAGGGACATTACTTAACATGTCCATATAACTCAGTTTTAAAAACCGTTTGAAATATCTCCTGTAATTTCGAAACACTATTGGGAGAAGAATAAAACTTGCCTAGAACTTGTTATAAAGAAGGAATGAAGACTCATCTGTAGCTTTCTTTAGCAGTATATTAACTATACAGTTAGATGAAAGCAGATATTAATTTCCTTTCCCCTTGCTTCTTGGCAGACAGGAATCTTCTGGATTGATGGTAGCATTATGCAGGAGAATATGTGTCAGAATTCAAAGCATTTCAGTTTAATGCACATGTTAAAATATATTTGCATTTTTAATGTATTTTCAAATACTCCTTGTGCAGCTTCATTGCTGTTTTGAAAGCCATAATGAAGACAATGATCATTCTTCCTTCACATGAATGGCAAGGAACAGCTATCAGAAAAATTTTGGTATTTTTTTGAGCTGGCCACAGAGAAAAAAATGTGTGTTTTTCAGCCAACTGCTTCTATGTTCTCAATGTAAAAAGGGGTTACTGTATTCTTAGTATTCCGTCTCCATGTAGAATCTGGTGGAACAAGACCTCTAAGGAGAAGACTTTTCCTCAGTTTCACAGATCCAATGCCCTCATCCTACAGTATCTTCACTGGCTCAGAGCAAATAGTGCTTCTATCCTGAAGCATCATTTCAGTTAAAATCCTTCTCTCTTTATAGTCTACTGAATCAATATAGAAATTCCAAGAGTTTCTTGATAAAGCTCCCTCTTGAAAAGATGCAGACCTTTCAGCAGGATTTGTTTTCTCACATGTCTCAAAGAGGCGCTGTGCTTGCTGAACTTTTGCAATGGCCCCCAGTATCGGCTGCCCACGCGGCAAGATGTCACGGATTGCACAGCCATTAATGAACCTTGCACAACATTTCCTTCTGAATTTTAAGCAGGACCTTTCAGGCACAAGTAGAGGGCCAGGAGTAGTACAATTTAGTAACAAGGTAAGCAGCAAGCTGTGCCTGTGATTATTTCATGTGTGCAGTTCAGTGCTGGTTTAGAACAATAAAAAAAGGAGAATAAGGGGCAGGTTTGGTTTGGTTTTAGGGTTACGGCCAAACTTTGTTAAGAGGTCAGATTTCTTCAGGCAGAGTTCTATACTAAAAGCAAGGTTTAATCAATAATACAGCTCTGCACAGATCTCATTGATTGATTCAGCCTTTCATGTACTCATGAGATGGAGGAACAAAATAAAAAATGTTTCCTGGAATAAGCAGTGGATGATCCTTTAATGTAACTGGCTGTTCTTTCTCCTAAGGGCTAAGCCCCAGGATGCTTAACTGTGTCCTGGTTTATTATTCTACTGCGCACTATGTTGTCTCATAAGACAGGCTCTCACTTCCCCATGTCACCTAGTGGTCATTCACTTTATCTCTTCCAATCTCAATTGCTCTATGGTGAATAGGAGAATGACACCTTCCATTTCTAAGTGAGTTTTCCTCTGGGTCGTGGACAATGACCTGATCTTTACAAACAAAATCTCAGCAACAAAGTTTTGCAGTTTCTACACAGCAGAAGTCTTGAAACTCAGGCAGGTGAGGTGTCAACCTAGCCCTGGATACTGCTTCCTGTACTAGATAGAAGTCTTCTAAGGTTAACTTGAATTTTTCTACATGAAACTGAGTTTAATTATGCTTATGCAACCAGTTTATGCTGAAATACATACATAAACACAGTACAGGGAAAAAGACACTTTTGAAGAGCTTTTGAAGATAGGTATAAATTGGTAAGGGCACCCTGAATATGATACACACATTACATAAAAGCAAACTACTGTTCTTCATACCTTTGTATAAAAAGAAATGGTGTTAATGGTTATACAATAATTCATTTGTAGTATATTACATAATGATCTTTGAATTCTAGTGACAAAGACTTTTGTAAGTCCCATATATGCACCAGGATGCAACTTCTGTTAGATTCATTTAATATTCACTGGGATTTCGGTTATGCTCTCCTCTGCCAGTACTTAATTAAATACTTTTATAATACTTGGCTACCAATGAAATAACGTAGCACCGTGGATAAAAGTTCCACTTCTACAAAAGTTGTGATATTTTTATTCAGAATGTTCCCCTACTCTTCAATCTCCATGTAATATTAGTGACTATATTTTTATCTCTCTCAGCCTTAAACTTTCTGAATTTTATTTGAGATGATAAGAATATTGCAAGACTTAAAACAAAAACAAAGCAAAAAGAACATAAAAACAAGGCTTGCATGCAGATTGGCAAATACATTTTTCGTTTACCATTCTGGATATTTCTGATTTCTGTTCTTATTATTTCTTCTATTCTTTTAAATGACCTTTTTTTTTAGGTTAATGTCATGAAATATTAGGTACGTTCAGCAATGCATGAAGGTTTCTGAACATACTTTAGATTGTAATTAGCTCATTAGCTTTTCTGCCAATGTCAGTATATTTATATATTCTTGGAGCTATGTAACCATCTCTGAAGACTAAGAAGATTTGTTTAGGTTTTAACATACAGTTATTAGAAAATGGCATTACAAATAGAAATAGGTGTTGGTGAAGTTAAATTCATTTTAGCTAGTCTACATAAAAAATGTCAACTATATGAATCAGTATATCTGCTTAATGGATAAGAGAGTAATGTTTAAACAAAAAAGATTTTTGTCCGGTGCAGACCATTGCTGAAACACTAGTCATAGTAATGAGAGAGTATGTTCAGAAACAGCCCAAATCAGAAGTAAGTTAACTGCTAAAATAGTGTTGTATTTCACAAAGCAAAACTGAGACTAATTTTACTCCAGTTATCCTGGATTTCTGTCTTGGATGTGTAGGAAGAGCAGGTATGGCTTCTCCATTTTGTTCAGCTTAACTAGAGAAATACCTGATCTTTTTTTTCCTGAAATGTCCTGATTGTGCCTGCACTTGGCTTTGTTTGCACAGCAGGTAAATTCCCTGATTGCCAGCACTTCTCTGACAATGGGGAAAAGGCAATTCCTGTGTGCCAACAGACAATTATTTATTTGCACTGCCTAAACCATAACAAATTGTGGCTGGTTGTAGTGGGTTGGCGTGGAGCCTTTGGCAGCCACAGATTCCCCCTGAAGAGGTTACTAATATCCTTGTAGTACTTATTTAAATAACACTTATTTAAATGTCTTCAAGGGGGTGAGAAAATAAGAGTTTCTCTCAGGGAGGTAGGCTTCTTGTCTAAACATGTGCTGAGTTATCACTGCATACTTAATATCTCCTGTTAGTTGACAAAGCTGTTTACATGTCAGAGATACTCTGCTACAGCAGAACCTTGACTGGTGGTCATAAGGTTCAAAGGTCTGATCAAGGATGAAAGTTACTTAGTGTGTTAAGCCCAGGGATGCTTTTTGTCATCTTATTCCTGGCTATTCATAGAACTTGCAGGCATTTTTTTCATATGCCACATTTATTCTTCAATAATTTTCTCCTGTATGATACTTTTTTGCAATCTCAAATGTTAGCTACAGATCATCAGAATAATCTATAAATTGAATTTTAATGTCTGTCTCTACCTTCTCCTTCTATTTATAGTCTTCTACCTCCAGCACAGAGCCTACAGATGCAAGGTATTATAAAAATCCTACTTTTTAATCAGTTTGTGTTTATATTAAAGTGTCTGATAACATTAAGAAACTCTACATGAGTTTAAAACTACACTTTACATAATCACTAAATATATTCAGTTGTTTCTGGGACATTGTTAAACCTTTAATTTTTAGAAGCAAATACTATGCCCCACCCCAAGAATATAGAGAGGTTGATTATTTCAAATAAAGATATGGACAAGACTGTGTACTTGCATATACATATATATACACCTACATACTTCCTCTTGTAAGAGTGTATTCAGAACTCTTTCAGTTTCTCGTAACTGTGCAGATTTACTTGGTGGGCTGAAATTTTCTTTGTTGGTTGCTGGATACTTCTTTGTAAAAAATATTATGTGAGATAAGCCCATCTCACATATTTTTCATAAAGTAGATGAAGGAAAAATAACTCTATAAAAAAAGAAATGACAGCTAAAAATAGGTTCAAGATAATTTGCTAAGCCTTAACATTTTCATATTTTCAAGAAGACATATGAAATGTTAGTTTGCCATATTCATGAAAATATCTGTAGCAGTATGGCCAAATGATGTTTACTAAAACCAGAGCTTTGGATGTATGTCTGGGCAAATGGAAAGCTCTGAGGACTCTGCCTTCACTGATAACACCCCATCCCTCCAGCGCTTGCAGTCCTGGCCACCTTGTTGACAACCCACTGAGCAGCGCAGTCAGCACCATCTTCTCTTAACTCCCAGGTCTGACTAGATGGCACGTGTGCCATCCCCATGGAGTAAATCAAACTTTTCTTGTAGTTGCAGTCCCCAGCTGCTCTTGAGTATGTCTTACATGCTTTCAGCTCGTAATCAAGCTGAGTATATTTGAAGATGGCATGTCTGATTTGAAGGTAGAATGGCCTTGAGCCAGATAAGGACAAAGGAGGAATATTTTGGAATAACATTGGTGATGGTAGAACAAAGGAGCAAGCAGGAGGGAGAAGAAACAGTGACAGTTTGGCAAGCAAGTCTGGCAACTTTGAGCTTGGCTTGTAGGAGTGGCAGGCAAGGAAGTGGAGCTTTTTGTTTGTTAGGGGAGCTTGGGATGTGGTACGCAGTGAGACCATGGTAATGACACAAACTGTGAGCCAGTGACATGTGGTGGGAACACACATATTGAACATGACAGTGAGAGGCAACTTCAATTTGGTACATAATGTGAGAGACTGTGATCAGAGTTAGAAAAAAAAAAAAATCTGGGAGAAGGAGCCAGAGTAGAAGGAATGAGGCTGCATCTTACAGGAGCCAAGAATGGGGAGTGGGGACACGCACCCTTTCTCTTCCTCTGCTCTTGGCAACTTCTGTGGCTCTGCAGTATGGCAGCTGCCCCGGCATCTTTCTGGGAGGAGGGCAAAGAAGTTCATTGCTCTTTAGCCAGCCAGTCTTAATGCTGCTCAATACTGTGCCTTTGAAGTGGGTTTTTTTTTCCTTCTTTTGTTTATTTTTTAAACTCCAGCTTGGAGTGCTTGAGCTTAATGTTTTTACTATCACATTGTGAAGAACATAAAGTCAAAATCAGTCCAAGAGCGAGCTGAATCTATTGAGTAGAAAACAATGTTAGGTATTTAATGTAATAACTTTGATCTATTTGGGTAGTAGCAAAAGCTAGCCGGTCAATGCATAATAATTATTTTCCTGTTTGTGTTAGCATAGCCTTGTACTCTCACAGATGTAATTAATGTCACTATTGAGGTGGAATTGTGAGGAGGCTGTGCCAGCCAATTAAAATGGTAATATGACTTCAGGATCTGTTTGTGATCGTATTGATTTCTTTAATGGAAAGCTTCTCTGTGACCTTTGCAAAGCACATACTGTACTTTTTATCCTTTTGTAGATTAAACTTATAAAACATTATTTTAAGTTGTCACACAGTAGACTTGTAGAATTTTATAAATTGCCTAGAAGATGATAAAAACTACTGTGATTTTGTGATAAAAAGCACTAAAGCACTGCCAGCAGATCACAAAAAGTGCCTCTGAAAATCTACTGGGAGTCCCCCATGGCAGAATGAAAATTGCAGTGGAGCAATTAGGAAAAGGAAGATGTCTCTTTTTAAGACACGGGTATTTGTTGTGGTGGAAAACTTGCTTTAAAAATGTAATATAGCTATCAAAGAAAATTCATAATGTGAACAGTTTATAGTTCACCAGATTAAAAAATGTGAGGAAAAAAAATCTTTCTAAAATTTGGAAGAAAACAAGTCCTATAGCTGACCCTGTTAAATCACAAAGCATCAGGCATGGACTTCATTCCTCAGATACTCAGATGTGAGAGATGAACCTAAAGCAAAATTCCAAACTGGAGTCCAAGTCCTCTCAAGCTTTACAAATCTGAACCTTCAGATAGAAACCAATGAGTAAGATGTACTGGGTTTGAATTTTCTGGAGAGAGAATACTTGGAGAAGGGATTGTGTGAAAGGATTTTAATTGTGATGAAAAAAGGCAAATCTCATAAGGACATGAAATTAATGTGCTGCCAACTGTACTGAATTGTAAGACATTCCTTGGCACTTAAAAATAATGGGAATATGTTAAATCATACTGGAAAATTGTTGATGATGTTTTAGAAATGATATTTGATTCAGCCTGTTGCAACAGATAGATAGTTTCCAAACAGGTTTGTGTTAGCCTCCATATGACATGCCAAAATACTTGTGTAGGGTCAGTGTTGTGCTGGACCTCGTCAGCTTATTAGAATGAGGAACAGGCAAAAATGGGCGTTGATTATTAGGGGCACAGACTGGAGCGTATAAAATTTTTCAACTTCTTTGGTATGTTTAGACTGCATACCTTTATAATCCTTTTGCGATTTACTCAAAACCTGTATTGCTGTCATTTGGAACTCTGTTTATGTGTGGTGTCACATGTAATTTATATCTGACGACAGCAGTTTTGTTGTGGTATGTGCCGGCTACTGAGACTCTTGCTACTGACTCTGAAAGGCAAAAGGAAGCCTAGAAACTGTGCTAACCTCTGTTTGTAGCCATAGAAGAGGGGTAAACAGAGAGAATAAGAGAAACGTGCACTAATTCCTTAAGTCTTTCTTAAGAGGTGATGTGCTTTGCCTTATACTACCAACATGGTGCCTAGGTCTCAGCCTTTGAACTATCCACACTGCTGTGCAGGGTCTTTGCCTGTGTGATTCTCAGTTAGATTCTGGATGCTCCTTAAGACCAAACCAAAGTTGCATCTTCTCTTCAGAGCTCCCTTAGCAGATGTTTCTTGAAGCGATTTTTTCCAGTACCTAAACACTGAGTCTCTCCTTCCCGTCTTGGGTCATGATCAGTCGCCCCATCCTGGATGGCGTGTGGATAATATAAACCCAAAGCTAAATTCTTCTGATCAAAGCCTATGAACTTATATGGGCTTTATATTACTCGTTCACTAGGAATGAGCACAGCCTGCTCAGTCTTCCCATTTTATTTTTTCCTTTGCATTGCATTGTTCCTTGATTATCTTCCTGTCATCAGATTTGTTTATGTGAAATGCATTGATACTGTATCAGTTACAGCTAGACCTTCCATTTCACCACCCTATTGATTTTTCTTATGACTTGAGCATTTCTTTTGTGCTGGAAGAGTTGCACCTGCATGCAGGGGAATAAATGAACACCTCGCTGGGCAGTATCTACCGTGAGATGTGTTCACCTCAGTGTTTCTGCTGCAGATACACGTTGCATGCTGAGTGGACGGTGATACAAGCTGTAAGGTAGCTGGCTGCGATTTGGAAATGTACTCTGTGCATTACTGTACCATCAGTTGGAGTGGCTATGGATGGTAGCAGAGGTGGCTCTTCCTTCTGCAGGGCAGTTTTCTGTCATGTCCGAGTTTCCCACACACCATACATGTTTCATACACGTTTCCTCTGCACCATTTCCTATGGTGAGTGTTTATTTGGGGGAGGCTTCATCAGAGGTGACAGTTTCCTATACTTTGTTCTTCCTATACCAGACAGAGGAAGATGAAGCAGCTGTGGTAGATGCCAGACTGCTTCATCCACTCTCTCCTAAACAGTACTACACCTATGGCACTTTGGAAGCACATTGTCTGTATGCAGTGAATGCCTGAAGATACACTCGTTGAGCTTTCTAAATCTCAACTGGCATTGTCATGCAGCCTGCAGTGGCCCGCAGAGGCCACTACGCTTCTGGCCTAGCTCCTAACAGCTAGAGCTGGGAGTACAGTGGTCCCCTCTGGTCTTGCTGTAAGATCCTAGGGGCCTGTGTCAGTACCCTGCAGAAGGTCAATTTAATTTGATTCTTGGCACTCTAGTCCATCATTTAAAATAATGAGCATGCTGCTGTGCATCAGCAGAAGTGATATTACAGCTTTATCAAGGTAAGTTTCACTTGCTGATGCAGGAAGATGTGTGTGGACATACAGGAATGTAGGGATTATTGGGATAGTGTTGGAGAGCTGTTCAGCATCTGTACCAACCCTGCATAAACAAATTGTTCTGTGGTTTTTTTCGCAGAAGGGACTGGTGAGGAGTGTGGATAGTGATAAGAGGAGACCCTGGGGGCAAAGAGTAAAGCTGAATTAAGCTGATACAGTAGGCACACCAAAATTTTGAAAAATTTCAGAAATCCTGGTTCAGTCCAATGAAAATAAATCCCTTTTAATTGAATATTCTTCTGGGCTACATACCTTGCATTTTAGTTAGCTTTAAGTCTGAATTTTTGCTGAGAGGTTCAAGATTTCCTGGATGAATGATAACTGGTCTGATTTATATACAGCTGTGCTAAAAATTCTGGGGTTTGCAACCATAATCTGTGTAAATCTTGGATCTGATGGCTCTGCCCTGTTAAAAGCAGTATTAGTGAGTTCTTTCAAAGATGCCCTCAGATCCACCACTGAAGACTTTCTGCTTTTCCTGCTTTCCACCTACAGACTGATTCCAACAGATTGGACATGTAGGAAACATGCAGTGGCAACAGACAGTACTTCCCCAGCCTTGTTTTGCATCCACATGGAAAGCCTGGGGGAAGCTAATGAGCTGCACATTATTCTCTAGCAGCTCTCCACCTGTTTGTCTGCCCTTTTTATAGCTCTTTCTACATCAGTGGTCATTAATGATAGGCAGTTCACAGCTGGAATAAAGTACTCCAGAGTATCCTGCGTTGACAACTGGTACGTTTCCTGCAGAGGATGTGGTGTGGGGTCTTTGACTTGGTGACCCATCATTTCCAGACACACACACCAATGCTCAGCCCACTAGATCTGTTTGAGGCTATCTGAAAGAATCTCTAGGTCCATGCTACTGTTTTCCTGTATATACAACTCCTCATTAAAATTTTATAGTAACTTTCTGTAATTACTGAAGCACAAGTTGGCCAGTCACCAGTCTGGTGAGCCACTCTGTCAGTCAAGTAGAACTCCAGTAAACTCCCAGCTTCTGTTTTGTATATTCCTATATGAAAACAGATTTTCTTTCCAGTATTCACAGGACTGTCAGAGAGCAAAATATTTCCATTTCCCCCAGCAAACAGCTTGTCCTCATGTAATGACAGTTTTCCATCTGCAGGAACTGCCTTTTTGATACCACAAACCACCTGAGGTGAAAACGTAACTGACTTGCTTTTCTGTAAACTTGCCAAAAGTAAAATTATTTCGCCTGTAGCAAGAACTGTTTTCATGCCAGCATATTCTCCAACTTTGCTAAAAGTTACATGCTTCTGATTTTATCAGAACAGAAGAATAGCTGTAGTGTATCTCTTGGCAAATTAACCTATTCTATTGTGAATCAAGACAGCAGCTTTATTTGTGAGTTCAGATTTCATCTTCACTGAAGAAAGCTGTGGTATGTCAAATTATGCCTTGTCAGTACTTCAGTTTGAGCTTCTGAATCACAGGTATGTGCCTGATTGAAAAGCAGACCCATTTCTGGAAATAAAGGGAACTGCAAATATGCATTTTCAGCTGCTTTTGAAGTCAAGGTATTTTTGTTTAGATATATAAATACCGCTTTAAGTGCCTAACTTTATGAATTCATTTGGAAATATTTTGACCTAAGTATCGTACGTTAATTACAAACATTATAATTAAAGAGAGAGAGATTTCCAGAGGAGGGAAGGGTGACGTGGGAGGAAAAGAAAAAAAATGTTTCTTTAGAGGAAAAACAAATCTGCATTGTAACATCTTGGCCAGCATCATCTTCTGACAGACTCTGAGGCTAATCTCAAGTATAATTACTCATTTTAAAATAATACAGTTTCATAATGCAGTTAAATTGACTTCTAACAATGACTTATTTTTTCCACGCACTGTCGTTGTCCTTATAATGGAAGATATTTAATAAAAAACGTTACTTGCCCTGACCTGGCCAGCATCCCAAAGGATTTGACAAATTTTATCATGTCTTTAGTCTAGTGCAGCAGAATTCTAAATCCTAAGTAAGTTATCCATTGTGTGTCTGTGCTAACTTTGGATAGCAAGAGGACTCACAGGTGGAGTACAAGCCCCAAAAAACTGCAAGCTCCTTCCTACTTATGTGACCTAAACCAATGGCACTGCTGGAGAGTTTTCCTTCCCAACAGCTTGCAGTTTTTGGTATACGTTGATGTTAGGCATAGCTTCTTCCTTACTGTGCCTCCTGTCCATGCAAAAATCCTTCTGCCGAGGGTCCTTTATGCCAAACAACTCTGCCTTTTTCTCCTGCTACCCATGACAGCATCTCAAGTGCTTCTGCTTAGTTATGTTATTCCTTAGGAATGTTATTCCCTCTCATAAGGCAAAGAGCAACAGCTTTATCCTGTCTGCTGCTGCAGTCCTGTCTGTGTACTTCTTAAGCATACTGAATCCATGGTGTTTATGATGGGGAAGGTGAGAAGCACATTTTGTAGTCCTGCCTTTTTGGGTAGCATCCAACCTCCTTCATGATCATAGAGGCATTGAAAGGAGGAATGAACTTCAAATAATATTTTACCAAGTTCTTTACTGCTGGAAGGATGGAGATTCCTTTAATGAAGTTTTATGCGGTGTGAAATATAAAGTGAGAAAAAGATGAATACAGGATGCCCAAGTATTCATCACAGTTGCTTCCTACGAGAAAAATGTTTGTCCCTGTGAAATCAATATCAATAGCAGTGTCTCTGTTGATTTTTGCAGAGCTGAGAAAAATTTCAACAAGAAATAATAAGCCTTGACTGCCTATTTTGCTGGTTCTATTTACATTTAATCATTTAATAGAGTGTCAGCCACAGCACATTAGAAAAGCCAATCTATATTCTGACCAGCTACGGACTCTGTAATTTGACAGCCCTTTAAGTCAACACTATTTAAAAATATTTTTAATCACAACAACATGACAAATAGCATAGATTATGACGCCACTAGGAAATTAATGTAAGAATGTATAAAAGTGAGAGCCAGTTAAAAAAAAATCCTGCTGGAAGACACTCTCTTTAACAATGTGCAGTAAAGTTTAACACTTAGTCTAAAAATTGACAGTTATAATCCAAATATAGTCCTTCAACAAGTGTTTGATACCAAGAGCCCTAGAAAAAGCATTGCAATACCCCAAGTTACAACAAGCATTCAGAATTTCAAGAAAAATCACTGTGATAGCATTTACATGATAAACATGTCAACCAATTTTAAATCATATGTTGACTTCTTTTGAACCAATTAAAATGTTTCCAGAACTAAAATATTGAGAAAATAGCTGTTTCACAAGAAATTAATTTAAAGAGACATATTCCACATCTAGATGTGTGTTATGTACATAAATCATCTTGAAAGTATTTTTAGTGCCACATTGGATATAAGCAGAGAGACATTATACTTTCTGTGTGGAAGAATTATTAGGCTGCAGCTCCAGATTGGTAGCGTGAATTTTTTGATCCTGACAGTAAATCATTTCAACAGAGATGGAATACAAAATGTTTCAAGTCAAACCTTTAGGAAAATGTATAGGCATTGTCATCATATCCTTAAATATTCTACAAAAAACCAGGAAAATTAATCAATTAAAAGATTCATCATAAAAAGGAGGACAATCTCAATCTACAATTCCTGCTGGAAGTAAAATCACGAAGGTACTACTGCCAAATTATGAAGTTCACAAGGAATACGAGCCGACAACATGCGCCCACAGCCCAGCAGCCAATGTCCTCCTGGGCTGCATCCCCAGCAGCGTGGGCAGCAGGGCAGGGAGGGGATCCTGCCC
>JAVSBS010019637.1:171150-185116 GCA_033124195.1 Coracias cyanogaster | reverse complement strand
GGAAGGGACCTCAAAGATCATCTCGTTCCAACCCCCTGCCATGGCAGGGACACCTCCCACTAGACCAGGTTGCTCAACCTGGCCTTGAACACCTCCAGGGATGGAGCCTCCACAACCTTCCTGGGCAACCTGGGCCAGTGTCTCACCACCCTCACAGTGAAAAACTTCTTCCAAATTTCCAATCTAACTGTCCTCTCTTCCAGCCTGAAGCCATTACCCCTCATCCCATCACTACAAGCCCTTGTACAAAGTTCCTCCCCAGCTTTCTTGTAGCCCCCTTCAGATACTGGAAAGCTGCAATAAGGTCTCCCCGGAGCCTTCTCTTCTCCAGGCTGAACAAGCCCAACTTTCAGCCTGGCCTCATGGGAAGGGGGTTCCAGCCCATTAATGATGATGTAAATAGAGGGGTTTTTTCCTCATAGCTGTATTAAGGGAACTCTTGATTACAGTCCACTCTAAAGCTGATGAAAGAGAAAAATAAAGCAAAACCTGTTAATTATTTTTTTTAACTCTTCCCTTCCCAAAGCTCCGTCCCACCAATGACGCTTTATGTAGTGAAAGAAAAAGTGAGTATTTTAACTTGCTCAATGTGGGAGGGAGCAGCAGCGATGCCGATGGATGGAAGCGATAACAGAGCATCGTGTGCTGGCAGGACAGATCCCACTGCCGAGCGCCGGGAAGCCGACAGCCCCGCGCTCTCTGTACGCGTTGGGTTTTATCGGCACGGCAGCTTTGTTGCGTGGACCCGATTTCAGTTATGTTACCCAAAGGCGTTGAACCTTTTCTATTTGAAGACAGGTCTTTGCTCTCCCACTCAGTTTTAATTACGAGTATATTCTTGGTGCAGGAACACAGCAGTTTTCTGAGGGGAATGGAATCATTTTTTAATTAGAATTTGATTTCATGGAGCTTGTTAGGGGATTTTTGTAACGAGTGATGGCTCAAAGACTCTGAAGAGGAACCACACTGACTATGTACTTAAACATTTTGATGTCCTTAAATGCTGTGGTTTTTTAATACACTCAGGACTCTCACTGCACTTGAAATTATTAATTTAATTTTTTTTTAACTCCAAAAGACTGTTCAGTCTGACCTCAACAAGCACAAATTAAGGTAGCTATTCAGGAATTGAAAGAAATTGGGTTTTTTGCAGGTTCATGTGATCTTTTCACTAAGAGTTTGATTTCTTAGTGGTTGGAAGAGGCTTTTGGAGGCAGATTGACTCCCAGCCCAGCGTAGTGCTCCATTACTGGGCTGTTTGGGTGTTGGATGCTCTCTGTGAAGGTGGATAACACACCAGACTTTGTGTGTTATTTCAGGATTTTTTTTTTTTTTTTTTTACCAGGTAGCTCAAACAGTTAGTTTCAAACCAGCATCTCAGGATTTTTTTCAGTGGAGAGCCTCCCTTCTGTTCATGCTGATTCTTTCCTTGTTGCCAGTTTTTAACAGATGTTTTTGGAATACACACGATCAACAAGAAGATCTGTCCTTCCACAGAAACAAGTTACAGTTGCCTAGTCACTGATGTTCCTAGAAAACCCACCTACTTTGCTGTCCTAATGAATTTATTTTTTTTCCCTTGAGCTAAAGACAATACTGCTACTAGCTTATGGTTTCTGAAGTGGAAGTGGAGAACTTTTTGGGTGCTCTGGGGCATTGTTCTGTGCTTGACACAGTATGGTCTCCTTTATAAAATAGGGATAAAAATGTCTAGCCACTTTATAAGGAGCTTAACAACTAATTAACTGGTGCAGCTATTTAAAAAGGTGTCCTTCTTTGCATTTGTTGCCTTTTACGTGAAAGTAAACAAAGTCTGGGCAAGGATCTAACCACCTGCAAACTCAAGTGAAAACAACCGATTTTTCCATTTATGGCTGAGTCTGTGTGGAATATAAATACATTTGAGAGCAGCAGCACCCGGGTGAGTAAACATTAGTAAGCCCAGCCATCCTGTCGCTTACCTTCGCAATAATTACTGCTCTGCATTTGAAGAACAAATCCTAACGTTGCCAAACTCCACCTTTTTCCTGCCCAGTCTGTATGTGGGAGAGTCTTTATAAGACTCTGTTTCCTGTTTCCCAGACGAGGGAGGGGGAGAAAAGTGTTTTCTCCTTGTTCTGAGAAACAAAAGGCAGGCAGTGACTTCAGCCCCGCGTCGCTGCCAGCATGAACCCAACGGCTGAAGGCTACTGAGGTTCCTTCCTTCAACGCTGGGCAAAATGGCCCATGGCTACTGGGGTTCCTTCCTTCAACGCTGGGCAAAATGGCCCATGGCTACTGGGGTTCCTTCCTTCAATGCTGGACAAAATGGCCCATGGCTACTGCAACGTGGCTCGTCAGGGCTTACCCACGAAGTTTTAGAAGAGAGGAAAAACTGGCCGAAAGGTGATAAAAAGAGCTGGACGCGTAGGTTTTATTGTGTCACTTTGCCCCATTAAAAAAGGGTCAGTATCTTCCCGCTTTCCTCGCAAGATTTCTTCCCAAATCCCTTGTTTTCAGTTCTATTGATTAGTTTGTGTGGCAGGTTACTGAGCTTCGAAGAGTGAGTTTGGGGAGGCATAGCGGATACAGCGGCAGGGAGGGGACACGTGCCTAAGCCAGGCACAAAGAGAGCGTAGCCCTTTCCCAGTGCAATGCTCATCAGCTTGTAATGACGGTAAAAACGTACAGGATAACAACAGCAGAATGATTTTCCTTGTCCTTCTGACTCAGAAGGGTGTCAGCGTAGGTGAGGCAGCTCTGTTTCTCCAAGGCCAAGTCTAGTCATTTGAATTTTCCAATCTATTCCAATCCTGCCCCATATTACGTGACCAAGAGTACCTCCAGCCTTTTCCCACCTTCAGTTTTAAACATTATTCTTATTTGTGTATCCTGATTTAATTTAAAACAGACAGTCAGGACAACAAAAGACATACGGAATATTCTGTTAACCTTCTCTGTAGTGACAAGACTTGCATTTGCCCGTGTCGTCGTTTAACCCCAGTAGGCAGCTAAGACCCACACAGTCATTTGCTCACTCATCCCCAGAGGGACAGACAAGAGAATCAAAAGGGCAAAAGTATGAAAACTTGTGGGTTGAGATATAGACATTTTCATCAGTAAAGCACAAACTACAAACACAAGCAAAGCAAAATAAATTCAGTCACTGCTTCCCGTGGGCAGGCAGGTGTTAGCCATCTCCAGAAAAGCAGGGCTTCATCATGCATAACAGTTGCTTGGGAAGACTCAAATGCACACTTGGTGTGCCTGCACTTAACTAACTTCCGTGTCTGACATATCAGCACCTGTAATCCGGCCTGATGTGCTAGAACTGCCGTAGTATAAGTGGTTTGGCAAACAAATGTTCTCTAATTTCATCTGAAATCCAAAACCAAGGAAAAATGTCACTCTTCCTTCCTGAGAACCTAAGAAGGAGAGGAAACTAAAGAACATCCAACGTAGCCCCACTTCTGTTCCTCATGTATACATATAGTGTATGCCATGTGTGTGTGTATGTATTTATATCACCCTGTATGTGTATGACCTTTTGGGTGTAACCATATATACCTATGCTTCCAATCCAAAAACTCATGGCTGTCTTCTATATAGCTACCTCTCAGGGCATGGAGGGGGTTTGAAATCTCACTCATAATGCAGGCGATCCATGTCTGACATTTGTTCTGGCTGGGGGAGATAAAACCCAAATATTCTTGATCATCTAGAGTAGAAATGGTCTGCCTCTCTTGTGAGAACCAGGCAACTGTATAAAATAACATGAGATTTATAGGGATCTTTTCCTTGTGTAGGTTCATTTTAAGTGAGAGTGCAGGCAAAGGGTATTAAGTGATAAGTCTAAGATGGGGGATTTGCGTGGGGTGGAGGGTAAGTAGAGGAGGTAACTTGTTCTTCCCATGTAGCAGGGTACAGCAAGTCTCTATCAGTCTCTCGTTAGTCATCACTAAACAGCATCCAAAAATGAATGTTGAGTTTTTTATTTTTCTCTTTCCAGTAGCTGAAGGCTCATAGATGAGAGTAACAACATGATCTTTACCATAGACAAAGGCTTGCCAACCCCCAGTGCTTTAATCAAAACAGTAGGGACCTTTAGCAATGAGTTCCATTTAGCTACATTTTCCACTCAACTGCTGAGTTTCTCTTGAGGGAAAGAGCTGCTCTGTTGTCTTCCAGAACTTCCTGTCACAAAAGAAGTGCTCAAGCATGGTAGTCCCTGTGATTTAGAGATGTAAAGAGTAAAGTTGCATTCGATCATTGCTCTGACTGGGCAAAGTGAAGAGACTTTTTGTGCCTTTCTAAACCCTTCATATTTGTTTTCTTTTGAGGTAGTGGACAGCAAGAATATTGAATATGTCAGGACTGTTCAGCCTAGAAAAAAGGAAACCAAGGGGAGGTATGATAGGTGTTCAACCATGTTGAAGTAGAGAGATGAAAAGAATAAACTGTTCTTCTTGTGCCTCATAGATAAGACAGTAGGAAATAAATTATGGCAAGGTAGATTTAGGTTAGACACTAGGAAAACAATCAGTACTAGTAAGGCACTGAAATAGATCTCTGCAGTATTCCACTATTGATAAGCAAAAACCTGTGAGGAATAACACAGATATAATTTCCTCTAATTTCACATGAAGTTGTGACCTCTTTGGGTCTCCCTAGTCCTGTTTTCATAACTCCATAACTATGAGTACTGTGTAGCTGTAGAAAACTACCTTCAAATTGATATATTGTGTATTACATTCTACAGTCCATGGTTTATGTTCTATATTCTGTATTTTATATTTTATTGTTAATAAAAGGAACTATTGCCTATACTTCCAAACTTAAAATGTAATATGTAGTTGGTTAAATCACTCAGTATATAGCCTTATATTTTTGTCCCTACTTACACACACACACAAATTTAAATTCTAGACTCTAATATTCCTATAAATCAGAATACTATTCCAAATCTGGCAAGAAAATTGAAGTTCAGAGGTTTGATGCAGTGGTCACTTCTGCTCTAATTACATCTCAGATCTTGAATTAATTTATGATACGTGTTATTCTATGAAGAATACACACCACTACTAGCTTCTTTCAGAGCTTATGAAAATCTGGGACTGACTTGCTGTTGTACTATTCCTATTTTTACACAAGTGAAGCTATAAAGGAATTACAGAAGTTATAGTAGTGATTCAGAGCCATGGTTTAGTCTTCATTAATAGGAAAACATGGGATTTAAGTAGACTGTATGTCTTAAAGAAGCTAGCATTTGTGTATGGAAAGTCTAGAATGCTTTCTTATAGATATGACAGATATTTGATTCCCATATTGCTCAAGAAACTGAGAAACTGAAAGACTTCAGGGGTAGATTGTTCATATACCAAAGCATACCGACTTGAGGCTAACATTGGGAATGAAGAGCAGTCAAATTACCTAGTCCAAAGATACTTCTTGTCCCATGTTTTCCCAGAAGACTTGTCAGTAACATATAGCTGAAGATCAGAAGACAACAGACATATATATCCAATGCCTCTGGCATATCTTCCAACTTAGAAAACTGCTAAATTGCTGATTATTTAGAGCTGGAGTCTCTATCTGTCAACAGGCTGGAGTCTCTGTCTATCAACAGCTTTGCAGTTGAGGTGGACCTGTCCTTTAGCAGTGTGCCTAGCCTTTCAGAAGCCATTTATACTTTTGGCCTCCTGTGACATAACACAACATCTCTTTGCTTTGTTTTCTGCTAATTTTAATGGCAACTCTACAAAGGCTACATATTATTAGAAGTTGATAATATCTTACCCATCACTTTCATGGCTCATTTCATGTTCTCACATCCCAATTTAGCCATCTTTTCGCTATTCTATTTTGTTTCTCTTCTTATAGGAATTATGTGACTTCTGCCTTCTTCATAACTTCCCTAGTTCCTGTATGGTTATTTTGAAACTGGTTAACTGGAGCTGTATGAAGTATTCGAGACATGCCTGCAGAATGCACTTGATTGGTGTTATGATCACTTTGTTTCCACTTTCTTTCCTAATAATTACATTTGCCTTTTTAACTGCTGATGAATGTTCAGATTGTAGTTTTAGAGAGCAATCTGTATGCTGTTTGCTGGAGTGGCAACTGTTGATTTAGAGCCTGGTAGAATGCAGGTATAAGTAAAATAACATTTTCATCCCTGTACATTACGTTTATTGACACTGAGTTTTACTCAGTATTGTAACTATCTTGTGTATTTCATCAGCCACTGTCCTGAGTAATTGTGTAGTGCAGAAAGAAGAATTAAGTACAAAAATCCAAGATGTCACAGTCCTTGGCTAATGGACTGAATATTAGGAAGTCAGAGGTAAATAAATTAAATATAAATTCAAGTAGATATCTGGGAGATTTGATTCATATTGCAGTCATATTTGGACCACCTTCTTCCTGTGTTCTATACCAGACATGGCTTGAACAGGGATTCTAATCTATATACATAAGGAGGGTTCCTTTTTTAGGGATAAATATTTATTATTTTATGGATTTATTTCTGTTACTTATGTATTACCCCTCCAATGGAGGACTAAGATGATCACTTACTTTGAAACTATTAACTCTTAATTAACTGTGCTCTACACATTAAAAAAATGGAAGAGTGAATGAAACATTCATTCCATATATCTTTGCAATTTGTTTGCCTATAGAAAAGACTATTATCAGAATTATTCCCAGTTAAAGCTACACTTTGCTTCGAAAACTGCAAACATTCTATTTGTACCAATACTATACTGATATGTAAGTCTTTTAATTACAGGACAGAAATAAAGATCGTGGTAGAGAAGGCAGAGATAAGGTTTCATTTAATTTGATTTTACCATTTCCTGACATCTCACCTTGTATTTGCAGCTCTGATCTTCTCTCAATAAAAGTAGTGGTGTTTAATTCCTTGACTATAGATTTATGAATACACGTAGGATATTTAAAGCAATATTTGTGTAGCTGAGCAGATACAAACTCTCTTTGGAACTTTTTGAGTTCAAGTGCAACTACACATTAGCACAATGAATATCAGTGAAGTGGAAAACAGAAATAATTCCTGTACTTTGATGACAGTACTTACTCCTTGGTAATACAGGGGAATTTGAAGCACAGTTTACAGGGCTTTTTAAAATAGGCTGCAGGAAAAGTGAATTGGTAAAAACTGAAGTGTGATACATCTGTTATGATGGCTACAGTTAGGATAGAAACTTTAAAGGGGAGAGAAGAAGAAGAAGAAAAAAGTTGTTCCATTAGAGGTTCCAAAATTGCCAGCAATCAAAGACCAGGTCTGCATGCTAAGTTAGGACAGAGCATACACATTGTATAACATGAAAGGACTTCAAAGCAGCTACTGCTCTAACTGGTGCCTGGTAGCACCCTGGGGCAGTCTCAACAGGAATACCAATGGACAAATACTTCATGGACACTAAGCCTTATTCACACTTATAGGCTTGGTCTTTCTAAGGAAGGGTTGAGGCATATTTCCTAAGCAATTGAGCTATTGACAAAGCTGTAGTTGCTCAACTGACAGCAGCAGTAAAGAGGAAAGAAAGACAACAACTCAAATTAAAAATTACTGGGACTTGTTCTGTTTCACTTGTTTGCATTAAAATTGTGAAAGGTAGTATGTTAACTCTAGTTTCTGACTAAAGGAGTTAAGTGATAGAGGTTGTTGAGTAAGCATCAATACACATTAGTACCCAATATGTTGCTGTTATACCATATGAGCTTGGAAGACAAGAAAGATATTGATATTTTTAAAAAATTATTTTAACTTTCTTATGCTATTATCGAACAAAGGCAAGGTGAAAAATGCTTCATTTCACAACTTTTCAAGCTTTGGGACATGTGGTTTTTCCCTTCTCCCTGGAAAGTGAACTAAACTCTTCAAAGAGCTTCTGTGAAATTACATTGAATTATACATTTTGCTACTCAAGCATACGTGTGTTGTGAAATCAGGTTCAAGATACCGCTCAGCCTTTCTGAGAGCTTTAGTTTTAGTCATATTTATTAGTTTCTAAACATCATACATGGTGGTTTGACAACCTTTCTAACAATGTGAAATGTGTATATCAGTTTGGATAAATATTGGTTGCAACATTATACTTATTTCTTAGTCGAGTATATACAGTAGATCTTCCAAAAACTAATGTTCACCCACACATTATCTACAGACAAAATAGCGTTACTTTATTATTTTACAATAAAGATTTAAATCTACAATAAGGACAGATTCTTTTGTCTGTGTGTGAATGTATATGACTAAGTTTTACATACATTAACATGGATTTGAAAAAGACTTTTTTGTTCCAACATTATTCTGAAAGCTAAATACTTTGTATTTACATAGTACCCATGAAACACATTCAAATACATAAAATGTATTTGGATCCACAATTTTTACAGTGTGTGCTGATGCGTTACATGTTAAAATTTGTGCTTACGGGTTAGAAATATTGGTTTAGTCTTACAATACTGTAATTTACATAATGAACTATATATTGTAATGTATTTCTTTTGTGGTAGTCCTTATCAACATATAATTAGCATTAATTAATATACTAATAACCTTTTTTTATCTTTAGCAGATAAGTAGTTAGAATCCTGCTATAGTTGCTAAATTACATTTATTTTATATTATATATTGAAACTCGTAGTAGCTACAGGTATCAAGAAGAACACTACATTATAAATTTGTAACTCAAACTAAATGTACCTTACTTACGATACTCTCACTATAAAGTATAATCACACTTCCAACCTGTTTTCCTAAAGAAATAATGGTTACTCAGTCATACTTTTGCTTTCTTAACTGTGAATCCACCTCTATCTCCAACAGCTCTGGAACATGTTTGTCAATCATCTCAGCCATACTAAAAAGAGAATTTCAAATATTATTTTGAATATGTCCATATGCTTCTTGACAATCAGTGTTTTCATAGAAAAGAGTTCTGAACAGAGTGTTGGTAGGGGAAAACTTCAACCATTACGTACTCTCCAGCCTGGCCACCTGCCACTCAGTATGTATGAAATTCTTATCCATTGATGGTGCCATTAAATATGGGGAAGGCGGGAGATGAGTCTATTGCAAGAATGAGAACTGCAAGGAAGAGATGTTCATAGAACAAAGATATTCAAGTTCAGACAAGGCAATGGAAGCTTTTTTTTTCCTTTTTCTTTTTCCTTTTTCTTTTTCCTTTTTGTTTTCTTTTTATTTTTCTTTGTCTTCATTTTTTTCTCTTTTCTATTTAAAGAAACAAAATTGTCTGGCTGCAGTGGAGATACACTTCTTTCCTTGCTTGATAACATTTTTCTCTTACAAAGTGCTTATTCAGACTTTCTTCACCTTTAAATAACTTTGCAAAGTTTTCTTAACTGAAAATAATTTTAAGGACTATCTAGATGGGACTTGGAAAGGCAGAAGTACAAATTATACTTTTTGTCTTTATTTGTTAAGTCTTAGGTGTATGAAGAAACAGTTTGAGTTGGTAGAAGTTTTGCACCTTTTTTCTACCACTTTGTGCAGCTAATAGCCTTACCCCACATACACAAAAGGGAAGTCTGATTCTTAAATCATTCAGACAGAGCTTATACTGATGGACAATTCTAGCGTGTTATAAAGGTCCATCTTCAGCTTTGTCCAATGTGTTGTACTGTCTCAGAATCACAGGGGAATGGCTGGGTGTGGAATGAATAACAATTATCATAGAATATGAAAAAAAATTAATGAAGAGTTACACAGCATTTAAAAATGAGTTTGCTCTAATCTTTCTTAACCTTTGCTCTTTCTGTAAGAAGTGTCCTCAGAGGATCATTCCCCAATTCGAGAGCAAAAAAGGATACTGCAGTGTAACAGTTCTCATTTTTCAGTAAAATCTGGGTTATTACAATTCATTTGGAGTTTGATCCTGTGATATTTTATCTCAACATTATATGACATCATTAAAGACATCTTATATTGTTTTTGCCTATGGTTAGAAATTATGTCTGCTTAATCAATTCCATTATGTATTCAACCATCCATGACACATCAAAGGCTAATAAGATTTTTTTAAAAACTTTGCTTGCTTAAAATGATTTCCCTCCAGATCAAGATGCAGAGCACAAAATATTAATCAGTTTAAATAAATATCAAGACTACCCAAATAATATGAATAATTGGCACAGTGCAGTGCCTACTGCCCAGTTCCCAACAGCTGGTCACACTGGCACATGGCACCATCTCAACAGTCTTTGAGATAATGACTTTGGCATCTGCCGATGAGCGTTTGCTACTGCCCACAGAATTTACAACTCACAAGTGGGAAACAGAGGCTCCAACAGAACTTTTTTATGCAAGGTCTTTGAAATTTATTAATGTAATGCAAACACAAGCCTTCCAACCCATTAAATTGTTGATGTTATGCGAATCCACTCTGGAATTGCAGATCCTCATTAACATTATTTGCATGTTAATCTGCATCTTTTTAATTAGTGATATTATTTATGCACATAATTTTCGCCTACTGGTGCCAAGGCTGAAGCGCATTAATTAATCTACTGAGATGCCAAACTGTTTATTTTCTCCCGTACTTTTATTTGTTTACATGGTGTTTTGGATTCAGGGAAAATAAAAAAGAGCCTCAAGAATAAAAGCAGAAAGACAAGATTAACTAAAAGCTCTTTTTGTTTTCATAATTTAAATTGTAATATTAGCCAAATGTTGTGTTTCTTCCCTCAGAGATCGGTTATTCAGTTACATTACCTTGATGTATTATTAAAATTTATAATGGACTCTGGAGGCTTCTTTTAGTTCTCTCCTTCATTTACAGAATATACTCAATGTTATTTTAATCTTCCTACAACGCTTCCATGCATAGGCAATGATCAGTTCTCCCTTGCGAATCTCCAGTGCTGCTCCACTTTGCACAACTGATAAACATTTAAATAAGCCTTTTCAAAAAAGAATAGCATACTAAAATTATTAACCCATTAATGGAGTTAGGAATTGCCTGACAATTCATCTTTCCTCAAACTAGGTCAATTGCAACATTTATCTGATCAACAGCACTGAACTGGTCGTATCTCTGAAATACTGCATGTCTTTCTTACATTGACAAGTTTAGAAAACATTGACTTCAGCACTACCTTTACTCTTCTTACGTATATATTACACTTGCTGGCACTCCTCCCTCTCTTTCTCTCTCTCTTTTTTTCTTTCTTCCTCTCTTTCCCTCTCTCTTTCCTTTCCCTGCCCCCCCCCCCCCACCACTTCCTTTCTTTCTGTGTCTCTTTTCCCTCCCTCTCCCTCCCACCCTTCCTTCCCATTCCCTCTTTCTTTTTCTTTTTCTTTTTCCTTTCTCTTTTTCTTTTTCTTTCTCTTGCTCTTGCTCTTTCTTTCTCTCTCTATCTCTTTCTTTCTTCTTCTCCTTCTCCTTTTTCCTCTCACACACATGCACTGATATATCTCCCAAAATTGTTTTCTCTACCTAAAGGCAGCATTCCAACAACATTCTTTCACTGGATCCTTTCAGGCAAAGAAGTGAGTGCCAGTTGCCTGTAGGAAGGTAGGAATGTTCTCACTTGTAAAAAGCTCTTGCTTGTTGGAAGAGCTGTGTGACATCAGAATTTAAAACTGTGCTGGGCTGCGTAAAACTGAGTCATGCTTTAAATATTGCCCAGGGTAGACTTCAGACCAGTATGATACTGGAAGGAAATGCCAAGATTTATAGTTGTGAAGAGACCATCTGTGTAACAGGTTGAAAATAAAAGATGATAGCTGTTAGAGGCTCTGTGTAGGCTTGAAATCTAAGAATAAATCCTTGGAGATGTGGATTAGTGGAAGAGGACAAAAGAAGCGCTCGAGTATGGAAAGTAAAATAAATTAATCACAGAGTGATCAATTTCACATGTGCGGCTTAGGTTTAGATGTATGAACGCTATGTATAACTTCATGAACTGTATGCAATGTTTTCTGTGACTGAAATGTATCCTACTTTTTTCTTTTTTCTCTTTTTCATTTTCAACTGCTTTTTCTTTTCATGACAGTTCGTAAACATTAAGTGCACCTCTTCCAGGAAGGGAGAGTTGGATGGCACCCATGTGACCAGCTGAATACAGCTAGTCGATTGAGGCCTCATCATAATTTAAAGATCCTCAACCTTGTCCCAACTATTGAAGTTAGTTCAATAGGCAACTGGTTATACTGATCTACTTATCATGAGTGATGCAGAGCAGATTTTTAATTATTTTACACAGTCAGCTAGAGTAGAATCAGAACAGCCAAAGTTACCCAGATGTTTCTTCCCAAATATGTTTGCTAGTAATTTAGGCTTAACATCACTTAATTTTTTACAACAATTAATGTTGGGTCCTTTAGGCTAAGTTGGGGAGAACACTTCTGCCTAATTGCAGAAATCGATAAATTAGGCCAACAAATACACTATTTCTGCACCTTTGTGTTTAACCTATGGTATATTATGAAAACTACAATTTAAATGGTTTCTTGTCCGTATTAAGTTCTGCATGATACACTACATTTTCCTCAGCAGAAAAAACACATTGGTTTGTATTTCATTCTTGAGAAATACAAGATGACCTTGAAATTAGTCTCTCATAATTCATTGAAAAAATGGGGCAGAATTAAGGCTTCATAAGCAACTTTTTCTTTTCCCAGTATCAGTTAAATATTTACATTTTCTCAACATATTTTTCTTAATGAAATCTCTCTATATATTAACATATTTTAGCATGGATATGCACATTCAATGCATACAGTAAAAGACAACATGGTGACAGAGAGGATGAGGATGTATACAACTTGCAGGATAGCATTGTTTGTAACATCTTCTTACGCAAGAAGTGATGAGGTGGCAAATGAATTTTGCAACATAGCCCACCAACATAACAAGAAGACCTTTATCAAAGACCCTACAAGAAAGAAGTTTCTATATTACTCTTGGCATAAGTCATAGAAGCTGTATTTTAGATTTGCTGTAATATTTTAATGTCATACAGTTTGGTTTTTTGCTGTCTGTTTTTCATTTTCAAATTCAGGTTTAAAAAAAAATCCCACTACAAAAGTCAAAAACTTTACAAACACTCCCCAATACTAACTAAATACTAACTCTTTGAAACTACAAAATAAAAGTACCACTAATTAAGTTAAGAAATGGAATAAGAGAGAAATTTATACTCACTCCTTACAAATATGGTCCTAGTTGAATTCACCCCAGGTTACACACAAAGCCTTTGTAGAGCCAAAAATATAATTCACATCTCTAGACTCCTATCTTTGTTCCTTAATGATGTTTGTGCCTGTTTGGCATTAGGTATCAGGAAGTGATCAAATTCATTGGCTATTTATCATTTCAAATGGGAAAAATGAACTGGATTGTTAGTCTTTTTCAAATAAAATGAGTACACAATGAAATTTGTCATTATTTATTGTTCTTTATTGGTTAAAGAAATGTAAGTTCTTTGTAGACCTTATTATTCACCATGTATTCATTTAGGGCCAAATTTTCAGCCCAAGGGATCACTTGCACAGATTTGCCTATTTATCTGTAAACCAGGATTGGCACAAAGCAATTGGGTAATTGTGCATGGAAATTGGTAGTTGGACATATAATAATCTGACCCACACACATTCAGGACTGTTTTCATATTTTCTACGGGTATATATCCATGGAGGTTCCTGAAATTTTGCCCTGGCTCCTCTTAGTGGTAGTGGATATTAACTTTTAAAAAGGAATATAAGTTAAATATTTATTGAAATTTCCTTTCAGTACAGAAGTATAAGAGTAGATGCTGAGTGATCTTCTTACCATCTCATCTGTAAGTACATTACGTAAATATTAAGTGTTGGCAAAGAAATGATACCATTTATCTGTTCCATGAGAAGAATTTCAGGAATAATTGCACCTTTTAAAATATTAAAAAATATACATTTTTTAATTACAAGTTCTTCCTCTAACAATTAACTGTATCCACA
>JAVSBS010019637.1:136530-156925 GCA_033124195.1 Coracias cyanogaster | reverse complement strand
GAACCTCATGCAGTTTGCATTGGCCCATTTCTCAAGCCTGTCAAGGTCCCTCTGGATGGCCTCCCTTCCCTCAAGTGTGGGAAGGCTTAAGGTCATTGGCAAACCTGCTGGGAGTGCACTGAATGCCACCATCCATGTTGCTAACAAAGATGTTAAACAGCACCAGACCCAGGACAGACCCCTAGATCCACTAGTCACTAGTCCCCACCTGGACTTCGAGCTGTTGATCACAATTCTTTGAGTGTGACCTTCTAGCCAGTTCCTTATCCACCGAGTTGTCCATACATCAAGTCCATGTCTCTCCATCTCAGAGACAAGGATGTCATGTGGGAGAGTGTCAAATGCCTTGCACAAATCTAGGTAGATAATAAATAAGTAGATAAAGATAATCATGTCCTTAACAGAGCATGAACTACATAGCATGTGTGATTTGACATTTTTTTTTTTTCAAAAGAGACTATTGCCACCATTTGTATGTTTATACTAATGAGATTTTATAATAACTGTATGCATTGTTCTATTTAATAGAAACTGATACACTATGTTTTCAGGTTGTTTGGGAAAAATGGGCTTTTTAAAAGTTATACATCATAAAAAAACTTTATTTAATCAAGCTTAAAAGGATATATTTTCTGCTTTTTAAGTTAAAGTTCCCACATACACATTATTTTGTTTAAATTTTACCGGACCAATTTTATATATATACATATATGTATATACATGCATGCATCTCAGCTGCTAGCATAAAAAAGTGAAAATATGTGGGACGTGAGCTTCACAGTAGCATGATATGTAACAGCTGCCTTCCTTTCTCTCAGAAAAGATATAAAGGATTGTTTTTCCTTTTACAATGATCCCTTAAGTCATGGCTACCTTCTCCAGTTGCCATTAATTTGACACCCTGACAACTTAAAGACAACAGCAGCACATCAGATCTAAAAGGAATTGTGCCTAATTTTCTCTGCTAATGCATTGTATCTGCAGAACTGTTATTAAAGGTAATTCTGCACATCATGTCTCGAAACCAGATACTAGGAGGGGATGATGAACAAATTGAAACCTCTTGTGGGAAAGAATTAGACTAAATCCTAGCATTCCATAGACCATTCACATGAAATGGATAAAACTACTGTAAATCACTCCAGTGACTTAGAAAAGATGTAAAGATATAGACCTACAATAGTGAATAAGCAGAAAGGAGATGTTACTATGGAAAAAGCTAAGTTAATGTTTGCGCTCTTCAGGGAAAATTGTAAATAATAAATTTGGCTTTGAAAATAGATATAGACTAATAATTTTCACAGTTATTCCTTCTTCTTTAGTTTTATTTCAAGCACTGCAATTTCTACAAACACAAATTCCAAAGAAGGATGAAAGTCATGCTGCAATATCCAACAATATGTCTTTTTTTTTTTTTTTTCCCAGTTAGAACTCTTTCTACACTTCCTTATGATAAAGACATTGACTTTCTACAAAAATTTTTATACACAACATGGAAAAGTATTTACAGTCTCAGTCTTGTCTGAGAACTGAAATATCAGAAGTGGCTGAGTGAAACACCCCTGTGATGGCCTTCACTGATCCTGCTTTTAAGGTCTTAGTAGATCTTCAGTGTAATTAAGAGCAGTAGCTGCTAACTACCTCACAGGTCTGATCCAGAAGCCAAGAGAATGCAGAATATGTTTGAGGTACCAAGTATACTGGGAGCAAGAGAGTCTAAAAATCATTCAATCATTAAGCTACAGGAAAGGGGGGAAAGGGGTAAAATGACGGCATTGCTCTTCATCCCCCGCACTACATCATCATGTTGCAAGCCTTCAGCATTAGATTTTGTTGGCTCTAGGTTCAGAATCTGCCACTGATGTAAAGGAGGCTTTTCTATCTGTAAGGATCTCTTTTTATGTATTGGAGTGGCTTGTTTTCGTTTTATTTTAGGTGGGGAAGAGAGGAAAAAACAAGATGTATGATTCTGTGATTCTGTAATCAGTGTACACAGAAAAATGTCTATTTAATTGCCAGGAAAGAAACAAGTGGCAAACACAGCCAGATGCCTCTAACAATTATTTCTTTTTCTGAAAACAAATAATTAAATTTTCTGTTGATAAGAATTTTTTTAAAAATAAGAATCATAAAAGGGTTTACATCATAATTCGTAATATTTACCATACATGAGTGATGCCACATTCTATTGATTAGCACCATGTTTACGACAACATATTTTGAAGCATATTACTGGAAAAAAAAAAAAAAAGTTGTAATTGTTGCTTACAGTAATACATATTTTCTCTCAAGTTGTTTTCTTTTCCTGGAGGGGAAAAAAGTGTTGCTTCTTGTTGAAATTAATAAAATATCTCCCTTAAGTAAATTTGAAATCTTGTATCCAGAAATACATATTTACATCAGAAATGGTAAAGGTCAGTTTTCTTAGATGATTCCATGAGTTTCCTAGATATCAGTTCTTTGTTTGGCACATGTTATCATAAACAGTTACTTTAAGCAGTGGTTTTCAGTAATATTTCTCAAAATTCCTCATGTAATTTCCCATGAAAAAGGAGGAGCTAATTGGATTTTTAATCCTTAGCTAATCAAGCAACACATTGCATATACTGTTTTAGGTAGAAACTGAAAAGTTCTTTCCACTGCCCTATTATAACAAGACAAGTTTGGAAGTAACTTGAATCAGTAGAAAAATAACACGGTAAAGTCTCTATACTGTATAGATATTACATGAAACAATGCTCTCCTTTCTTTAAACTGCAGCCAGTGCCTAGCCTTTGATGAAGCCCTGGAATAATGGAGTGCCATGGGCTATTTTCTTCTGGTTTCTATAGCTCAATACAGGGCTTGTCTCTTCTGTTTGTTTTCAGCTAATTGCCTCAAGATCTAATAAGTTAGTGATGATGTATGCTGAGCACTTGTGACCCCTTGCCAAAAGAAATATTATGTCGCACCAAAGTTTAAGGAGCTAGGTTTTTATCAGCCAAATATCTTTTCCCTAAAAGGCTCTAATTTCCACTGTGTAGGTTGTGAGTGGCATCCATGCTCGCATTGCTTCTTTTAAATGGCTAAGACAGAAATAATACTTGGGGAGAAAAGTCAATGTGGAGGCTAAAAACTAACTTGCATTCATTCTCTTACTAAGTGCTGCAAGGCATTGGTATTTGTTGTTCAGCATGCCTCAAAGAAAAAACACTGAAGAAATGATCAATTTAAGAGAACATACAACTTAAATTAGATGTTTACTCAGGTTTTTATCTTTGCATATAATTTTAATGACCTTATTCCTTACTTATTTTCTTCTTCTTAGAGCAAAGATGTCTAGGAAAAAAAATATATATTGGCAGATACTATCAATTTTTTTGAAATGTATTACATATAGATGTAGTTAAAAGAATGAGACCTAGGTAGAAAACTTATCAGTTCTGCAGTAAATAATATTACACAGACTGCAAGCTAAATAGATCTTTTCTTTTTTTAACAGATATTGCTCTGGCAAAGTTGAGGTATATCAGAAACAAAAACCTTCCAAATAATGTTTCTGATATTCTTAAACTGTTTCCTTTTTTAATGGAAATAACACTCTCTTTCAAGATCTTAATAATTGGACTTCCATGTAACAAAGGCAAAAATTCAGAGCATTACAGAAATTACAGGAAAAACAAATAATTTTCTTAAATACAGAATCATCATACTGCTTATTAAAATAGTTTCTCATGTTACAGGGCAGATCCAATGACAGATGGAACATTATAACAATTGGTATTGCAAAGTTCCTAACCTAGCTACCTTACTGCCCACCAGAATGGACAGACCTCATCTCTGTGGAAACGCTTGCCATAGGAGTCCCAAAAGTCAGCTTGCTGACAAGGAGCTCTTTCCACTGGTAAACAGGAGACATGGAGAGCAGGCTGTGCCTTGACCCAAGGGTGCAGCTAAGGAGTACTTGCTGGCTTGATCCAACAACTTTCCATTATGTTTTTTTTTTTCCTCCGCCTACCTGCACACTCACTCCTGCCCCATCCTTTGCTCTATGGTGTTTGTGGAGCTTGTGAGCCTGTTTATCTCACTGCTTGGCTGAAAACTAACCCTCTGGGGAAAGAAAAAAATGTATTTTCAACTGTGTTAGGGAGATGAACCTGCAGGTCAGCAGAAGCAAAGGCATGCAAGATGGAAGGTGGAGAAGGAATATCTTTTAAGATTCAAAATGTCGTGAAGCTGCACTCATCTACATCTGCATTATTTTTGTCCTACCTCCTACAGTCTCTGACTGACTGTTCCTGGAACGTTTCTCACACTGGCACTGGCCCTGGTTTGGCCAGGTGGTGTCCTGTCTTAGAGAGTTGATCTCTGCAAAATCTCAGAAAAAAAAGAGCCTTCTCATTAATGCTTCTTCTGCAGAACAGGAGATACAGGACAGTTCTTTCCTATGCCTGAAGGGATATGAGCTAGCATTTTTCAATGCTTAGGTGAACGCACAGGCACAGACAGGCTGCAAAGCATGACGACATGGGGAGTTCACACACTCAGATAAAATGAAACATCCACTGCATCAGAGACTGGAAGCCGAGTCTAAAACTATTTTACCTCAGAACTGTGATTTTGCTGTTTCTGACCCCCTACATAACATGTTGTCCCATACCACATAGAATAACTGCCGTACAAAGAATCAAAACCATGGCTTCCACACATAAATCATAGGCTTTGATGTAAAGGATGCCCAAGAGAAAGAAGAAATAAAATGCAAGTTTCCTACACCCTGTGTGGATGCTCTGATCACTGTGCTGTTGGATAGCAGGCACTGATTGCTATTTGTTGCATTTATGCCTCTTTGCAGTGGGCCAAATCATGATGTGTCCCAGGAAAACATCTACCACTCTGGGTGGTGCTGGTGAGGTAAGCGGAGGAAGAATGACCATGAAAACTCTCTAATTTTACCTCAGTGCCTAAACTGCTTGGGAATCCCCAGAGAAGAGTCAGTTCTCGTAAGGCCCAGGGACAAGCAGCTCCATGTGAAGGCAGCTGAACTCATAAGAAAAAACAAACCTATGGATTTGAGATGACTCTGGGGTCAGATGGCAGCTGAGAAGGAATGCTGAGACTTGATATGTTGGGTATAAAGCAAGGAGCTTGATAAGTCTTGTGTCTTTTAGTCCGATGCTGAGGTGTCAGGAAAGGTGGTTAAGCAAAATTACAAACTAAAACATTTAACGTCTAGGTGAGATGCTGGCAAAACAAAAACAAAATCAATATTTTATTTAAATTTGCTCCTATATCAGATAGTATCAAGAGTTCTTATCTGATTTTAAATAGGAAATAGGGAAACATCTGGGATTTATGAATTAATATCAGGAAATTGGTTGAAACTAATGAAAAGTAATGAATTATGTATAATGAAACAACTGAGTGGCTATGACATGATAGGAGCAAAGGCAAATTTGTGCACATCACAATTCTCTACTTTACAAGCAAACAATAGAAATGTATTAATTTTTACATTCAAAACAGCTAACATTGTCTATAACAATTTTTAAGCAGTCATGAGGTGAGAGCTCAGGTTCTGCTTTTAGCTGGAAAAGCTAAAAGTCAGAATCTAGGTATAATGGTGTTTTTTTCTACAGTGTATTACATTAATGTCTAGGTATCTCATAGTTCCTTAATACAATGAGCAATATTTAATATTAGTGGGAAAAAAATATACCATAATTGTTGGGCTTTCCTTTGTAACAGCATTTTTAATCTCCTTAGATACTGTGATTACTCCTAATTGATGTATATTTCTATAAACACAATTGTCAGTAGAAAGAGTTAAGAAATGACATGCCAACATTTGCAAATGCCAGCACTCTTTATATTGGTCAAAATTAGAGAAGACTTTGAGAAGCTTCAGAGGGACTTATTGAAGCAAGTTGAGTCTGCAGTTTGATGGTAGTTAAGAATCAGTGTCTTACTAATGAAAAGAAATATACTCTGGAGAGAACAATGTAAAGTCAATGAGATTGATGCATACGCTTAAACTCAAGTGTGCATTTCACTGCCTTGCTGAATAAGGATGACATCACATTCTTAAAGTTAATTCATTGCACATTGAATCTTGAAATCTTAATGATTCTTAACTATAAAAAGTTTTACCTATTTAAAGTAACACCATGTTTTTTAATTTCATTTTTTAGGATATTACTTCATCCAAAAAAAGTAATCCAATTAGTAATTTCTTGTGAAACAGAACAATTATTAAATAAGAAGTTACTGCAAAATTTAACATTTTTAAATTTATCAGCTATTGGCTGTAATGAGAGGCATAGAGAAATCTCCCCAAAACAGCAGAACTGATTCCAGAAAAAAACTGAAATCCACCAATAATGTCCAGTTTTCTAGAGAACACATTACATATATTTATTTTTTTATATATGTAATATTCCCTCTTGTTTTGGATTAAAGGTCCAATTATTTCTTCTATTATTTTATGATGCTGTTAAGTGTGTTGTTCCACACTTGAGAACAAGTTAGCAATATAATATGCCAGCATGAAAGAAATAAAAATATATGTTGCATGCACGAGTCTTGATTATTTGAAACATTGTTTTGTGTAATGTGTTTTAACCCCTTTTCTGATTGAGATCATGTTTGCTATTCTCTTTGTTTAAAATATGTCTAAGAATTCTATTTCTACTGCAAAAATAAATGATGAATTATTTATATATACCAATTATTTATTATCATTTATGCAAAGCTTGTCATATTATGCATGCATAAGGGGATTAAATCACTGTTAACCCATAATGCCTTTAGGGGCATTATATGATAGGCAAAAGGTTGCTTGTGTTTACTATTGTAGACAAACATATACATTAAGAACATACATAGTGTTTATACAAATTGCCAGGTTGAATATCAGTTCTGTTAGGAAAATTAAGTGTTTATTGAGAAATTTGTTTTATAAATAATTATCAACTAATGTATTTAATACAGTATACTCACTTTCTCTAGCTTAAAAATATCAGCTTTTTTGAATTAATGATACTCAAGTTGAATTTAATTCAAACCTGAGGAATGAAAGTAGTATAAGAATGTACTCAGATCTTTTATTTTCTTTTGTTTTCCCTTCTGAGGCAGCCCCTTCATCAGCTGATGATGCCTTATTACACTATACGATTAAAATAAGTAGGTGTAATCTGTAAAATTTCAAAATAATATTATTTTCTATTATTTCCAATAATCTGAAATACAGTTAGGTAGAGTTCTTCTTTACATGCGCATGTGTAAAAATTGGATGCAGCTGCTTTAATAGGGTACAAAATAGAAGTACATTTTTGCAGGACAGAGGCTAAATATATGTTTAGTAGTACAATATAAAATAGCTTTTATGTTTTTGCATCGCATGTAAAAAGAAGAAAAAGATTAAAGTTTGCGTAGGAAAATACTTTTCCCATTTTAATAAACAAGAAAGCATTTTAATTCTTAAAAGGATTAGGGCATCATATGTGTGATTGAGGACATTTCATATAATGGCAGAGCAGGAAAGTAAGTGTGCAAGAGTCAAATGACAACAATTTAATGCAGTCACTTTCCAGAGTTGCAAGATCTTGTTACAAATATGGTTCAGGTCACAGTCTAAACATAGTTAAAGGTCTCAACCTAGTTCCCGAAGAATGTGAGTTCATATAACAAAACCTGCCCCTCAAAAGCACACATGCAAGTCTTTGATCAAGGCATCCTTGTTCTCATCTTTTCTTGTCCTTCTTCAGCAAAACAACATGTTGATTTCTTGACCTATCCTGGTTCAACTCCCACAGCAGCTTAATTTGTTTCTCTTCACTCCAGAGCCCACAGGTCCTGAGGATCTGTTATTTTAGCTGCCGTGGCACTTTAAGGCCTTTCCTAAGCAGCCAGCACAAACACACAGGAGCATTATCTCAGAACTGAAGGTTGAGAAATTGAAAATAATGAGTCCTGTGGCAACAGAGCTGAGGCCAGCTAGTTAACTGATCTTGACCAAGTAAACTGAAAGAAAATGTATAACTGTTATTGCATGAAGATTTGGAAAGGTCAGGGCAGATAAACGACATTTTTTGCTAATTTAGACAGATGGCAGTGAAGCCAAAGGTTGCTATTGCCTTCAGTAGAGTTTCTAACTGAATATTGCAGGCTTGATTCACCAAAATGTTTGTATATACTTAGCTTTAAACTGGGAAGAAGTTAATTCTTGAGGTTTAGAACGTGCCCACATGCTATGATCAACCTAACTAGAAGCCAAGCATAAGCCCTTGAGGTGCCCTCCATGCTAAAAGCCCTTGCAGGGAATTAGCAGCTTCAGCCCTATTCCAAACCAAGCCACTTTATGAAACCTAGTCCTATCGGCAGCCCCTTTTTCACTTTGCAGGTGTGTTACCTCCTAACTTTCACTAACTGCATGTGCAGCCTTGGTTTAACCAGCTTCACTGAAGCAACGTGTTACAAATAAGACTCTTCCCTTGTTTAGGTTGATTTGATATCACAAATATGCCCTGGCTTATACTGAGTAATTCTGATTAAAACCAATACAAGTAAGATCAAAATCAAGTCCACTGACTGTAAAAAGCAAAGAGTGTATTAAAAGAAAAAGTAGTTTGAGTAGCTTGTTTTTTTAATTAATATTTTCTCTTTGTGACACAGCTCCAGGCATCCAAATATATATTCTTCTAATCCCACTTGACCTCAACACAAATATTTATGCCAAGGGTGTTCTCATATTCCCAAGATGGGGGTTTTGGATAATGGATTCTACCAAAGGGCATTCTTGTATTTTTCTTCTGTCCTTCGATTTCCAGCCACCTTTCTATCCAGGTTCTAATCCTGATTCTCCTCTCTCCCATAGATACAGTTTCACACACAACATTCATAAAGATGTTACACTAAGGGCCATGAGTACCACAATCGGTACTAACAAAATGCCTTCTTTCCTCCTAGCTACTGGGCTGAAGTAAGAGGCTCTCAGTTTCTCTCCATCTCTGGGTTTTCTGTACATATTGCTGCTATCTTATTTTTACACAAATGATCAATGAAGTTAAACAAATTCATTACTCAATATAGAAAGAGTAGGAAGAATAGATTTTTACAATTTATTTGCTAACTGAAATAACAGGTGTGGAAGAAGGAACCCTCTCCTAGTTGATTTTCTTTTTTGTTAATGGCGTGGCTTTTGTGAAAGATATATCTGAAATAATGTTGTTATCAGAAATGAGATCAGGATTTCATTCTGAGTTAGCATAATTAGAAATTAATACATAAGATTTTTGCATGCAATTCTGAGTAATTCTTCTGTCAGAAAATGCAGATCCACACCACAATTATGTTTATGAAATTAGTCAAAATCTAATACAAAGGTCACTTGTATTTATTAACCAAAATAAGCTTTCTTTGAAAACTTGACTGACTTATGAAAATCAGTAACAGAAAATTAAGACAGAATTTTCCTTTATGTACCTGTAAGAACTTTAAAGTGTTTGCACTGATATATGATCAAAAAGTGATGTCATCTTTTGGTAATATTACCACTAATTCCTTAACTTTAGTTTTACATGCAAAAGATTTTCTGGTGCACAATTTTGTACATTTCAAAGAGGCCAGATAAGACAGTAATAAAATGTATTGTTCCACATCTGAAAAAAAGTGCTCCAAAGTAAAATGTTTTAAAGTGAAACCCTTATTTACTTTTTCTGCCAAAGCTTACAATTTAAAATCTCTTTTGTTAACAGTAGTGATGATATGACATTCACTCAAAATAACCTGATACAATTAGACTATTTTTAAGAAAAATTCTGATCATAAATGGGAAAGATAAAAAGTCAATAAATATAAAAATTAGTTTTTGTCTTGTAAATAGAGGAATAATCTACTATTTTCATCACCTGTCTTAAAAAAAAAAAATCTGGTTTTACATATAGATATATATTTTCATTATATTCTTTTAAATATATTTTATACAAGACACAGTTAACATCAATTTAACTAGAGTATTTCTATTTATTTGGTTTCAAGAGAAATACCAACTAATCAACAATACAGACCTAGAATGTGATTATGGCTTATTTTGATAAATTACATTCATTATGGCAATATAGTTTGGCAAATCGGCAGAAGGAATTTAGGAACCTACTCTATTCTGGAGAAAAATATTAGAGGCAAACTAATCCATAGCAGTAGACCTGAAGCGGGAGTAAGGAATCAGCGAGCGAAAGTCAGAACACAATTCCCTCAGTCAGTATTTGTATGTGTCTTTTCTTTAGGCCATCTTTACTCAGGACTTCTGGTAATGGAGCCTTCAGTGAAAGCTACTGCATTTCGCGTTATTTGAACTTGGGCCTATTACTATTCCTCAACTGTATTTCCAAAATGGATTGTTAATAGCTGTTTATGGGACATACCACTAGATGATTAGTTCCTGGATGTTTTCTCCTGAACAAGAAAAAACATCTAAATATCACCATTGACTTGATCATTGCCCAGGGATCCTGAAGAATAAACACTTTTAAGTCTTGACAACAGATTATGGAGGAGAAATTATTTTAAAACTGCTGCAAAATACAAACAGGTTGTGGTATGTAAAACACAATTCCCAATGTAATCATATGCACATACACTGATATTCATTCCCTGAATCTAAAGTAATTTAAAAGGATAATTAGTGTGTAGTGCCTGAATTGGTTCCTCAGAGGGTTAGTGTCCACCCTGTTTGTCACTGTTTCTTGCCTAATCCTGTCTAATGAGGGTTTATGTTAACATGGCTAAGCACTTGCAGATACGCGCTACCAAGCTATCTAAGCTTAGAGAAGACATGTTGCTCAAATGTCACTGCCTTTGGCTATCATACAATAAGGTACTGATTATTACTTATTATGTTTCATATTCAAAAAGCTGTAATTTGTACTTGTTTATAGGCTCTTCTAGTTCTTGTGCAGGTAACAAATAATGTCTGTGTTTTTCCTAGATTTACATCTTTTAGTGTCCATTATCTTTCTTTAGTTAATAACTCTCTCAGCAAGGTGAAATACATTTGTTTTAGGGTTTTAAAGCATTTAAAGGAAGATAAACAGAAGTACATCAGAAATCACACTAAAGGTTAAACATTGCTAAATATGTGTATATAGAGAGATATATATATATGTCCGAGGACTGGGTTTTATTTTTGTTTTGTTTTAATTGGCTTGCTGTTGCCTCATCAGAAAACTTCACTCTTTGAAGTTTGCTCAGGTGTATCAGGTCTTAACTAGAGGATTTCATTTCAAAGTGGAAAAATTATTTCTGTTTTTCCCTTTTCCATTTTAGAAGCTATCAGACCCTGTAGACCATTAAACATCACAGTCAGACCTTTTCTCTCTGGCTGGTTGTGATTATCCTTTGCAGGCAGGAAGGCATTCTACTAAAGTCTGAAACAAGAGGTCAATCTTCAGATCCGAGATTTGGTTTAAGCATTTTTTGTCATTCCAGAAAGGTGAAGGTTCACTCCTGTTATAATTGTCTACATTAGCTACTTCTGCACTGCTGCTAAAAAGCAGTCTCAGGAGTGTATGCAAGCAGCTGACTAGTATGTGCTCTCCCATCCACTCTGTTGCCTGTCAGGTTGCCTAAGGCCTGCCTTCAGGCAGCCCATGAGCAGCCTGTTTGGGCATATCTGGAAAAGCAGTAAGCTACCAAACACATCAGGGATGGAGGGTCTTGACCACTGACTCTCTTCCAAATGCAACACAGGCCTATCAGGATGGTCCCTGATACCTGTTCTAGGCAAGTGTGCTGGCAAGCTGCTGTGTATCCCTTGCCTGCTGAAGGAAGAATCCTCCCATTCAGCAAATTACCCTGCCCAAGAACAAGTGCAGCTCATGCATAGGCAATTCAGCTGGTGTGTCATCAAGGGCAGAGCAAAAGAGGGCAACACAGCAGCAGCACCCAGCATCACCACACCCTTGCCCTGCCTGGGGCTGGGATTGGCTCTCACTTACTCAGTTCCTTCCTTAAAACTGTGAGCAGTTTGGTTTACTGTGGGTAACGTTGTGATTCACCAAAGCATGAGTGCCTGAGCTTGTACATGTGTGATTAAGCCAAGCCCATAGTCTCAAAATAAATAAGCCTGAGTGATTACATTTCCAACCAGTTAAGTCTTTGGGCGTATTCTTGGTTTATACAGTTGTAATATATATAAAATGTAGCTGTACCTCAGAGTTTAACAGGGAGCCTTGTCAATCACTGCAATTTTTCTTTCCACTGCAGAGCACTTTTGCTATAGCTGAGGCAAAGGGTTGTGCATGCCAATATTTTGCTTGGTTTCATCATGTGTGTCACATAAAAATTGGCATGGCATCACTATCCAACTAAAACTCAGCCAAGGCATGCTGCAAAGCTTTCTGAATCTTCCTGTCCCTTTCCTCAAACCTGTGCTAAAAATGAACCATATAATGAAATATGATACTCAGAGAATTTGCTGGTGGATTTTTGATACTAAAACAGATTAGTTAAAATAGCCTCAACAAAAATGCGGGAAATATCAGTGTAATTCAGCAGATAGTTACAATTTCCATTTCTCCATTTCAATATTTTTCCTTGGCTAGTAGAAACCCTTAGCACTACATTAAATGTGATGCTCATTTGAGACTTCCTTGGAAAGAATTCTTGACAAAAATCCCTATTTTATTTTTTAATAAGAAGGAATATTCTTAGACAACTAGTCTAAACAGAAACTCATGTTAAAAGGATCCTACAGAATAATAACTATGTCATACTAAAGCCGACATTACTGTAACCATTACAGTAGTAAAGTATTTCGTCTTTGTAACTATTAACAAGACTGTGACAATGAGTCTGCTGTCGGAAAAACTGCCATACTGGGACTGATAAAGTGGCCACCCCAGCAGCATCTTCTCTCTGACAATCATTTGGGGTGCTCAGGAAGGGAAACAAAGCAAATCTAAGATAACCTTTTATCTAAGGTATTGCTCTCCCTCTGGAAGGGGTGGATGTTGAGTTAGAATGTGTTTATAGCTCCACCAGTGTGCTTATCTGGAGTAAATGTGCCCTTTTTTTGAATCTGCTAATGCTTTTGCCTTCCTTAGGTTCAGTATTTGGGCAAAAAGATTCACAGTCAGAATAAGAATACAAAACCACTGCCTGAAAATTACTAGTTCTTACCCTTGAAAATTTGAGAACAAGGTATAGTATTTTATACTGTAGTTTATTATATTTTATAGTATAGGATGCTAACTTTGTATGTGAAAAGTGGACTTGTTTGCCTATTAGAAGGGTGTGTAGGGTAGGAGGATTCAACTAGTTGAATTATTTTTTGTATGCTCAGCCTCCATCTCTTCTTCAAATTAGATTATTTCTAAGGAGTAAGCCCATTCTTCTTTTAGTTGTCTGGAAACAGATATTTTTGAGCATTGACTTCTAAAATTGTTTCCCAAGTCATGAACCTTGATGTAAGTAAAACCGTAGTTGGCTATAAGTAAAGGAGGGGAATCTATTGAGAAAATTTTCCAAGAATATGCCTTTACATACTTTATCTGTTACCACCTGTGAATTTCATTTCCTCAGAAGACAGCCATGGAGTCACCTATTCCCATGGTGTCATACCACTAGAGAGAATATAGCTTCCTCAGTTGCCAGAGCTCTTCCCTGCTAGACAAAAATAAGAGTCTCATTGAGCTTTCTTGGGCTGGTAGCCGCATAGGTTATTTTCTGCTATATCAGTCCTGCAGTGATTAGTAATTGCTGAAAGCTGAATCTGGTCCATGTTAATTTATTTAAATCACTTAATTTCATCATATCATAGACGAATTACAGGGATAGTTACTGTTTTGGCCACGCAAAACCGTCTGTGGCCAAGATGTACAATGTTTCCCTAATTTGTCTCCAAGGGAATTTAATTAATTGTGAAGTGGGCAGTATAGCAAATGCTGGAATTTGTATTAATCATTAGCTCAGTAAAAAGTTCAAATCCTGCTCCACTCACCTAAAAAAGACCAGAAAGCTGTTGTAGAACAAAGGTAGAGGCTCTTCTACAGTTGCTGCTTCTGTCTTAATGGCATTCCCAGTTTTGACTTCTAGTACCTGATGTCATTCATCAGTAAAATGTGCACCAGGATTGATCCACTGGTCAAGTTAGCCCTCCTAGCACCCCAAATATAAAAGAAATTGATTTCTGTTGTCCCACAATGTCCCCAGCAAATCAATTTGTTCCTTCATCTCACCACACAAAGAAGTCCCCTTGAGATTTCAGAGGAAGAAGAGCAGAAGAAAGAGAAAGGGCAAAACAGGGACATACCATAATCACAAGAGGTAACCTTGGATTGTTATAGTTTATTTTAAAGCCATGATTTTTGAGTGAAAATCTATCTTTACAGTGAGCATTTCACACAGTAACTGACAAATTGAGCAGCAATTTCACACAGTTCTAGTCATCAGTCATTTGAAATATACAACTACAGTATTCTACTCCTAATGAGTTTCAAGTGCACAATAAGTTAATTTGATTGACATCCTTTGACCAATAATAAAGTCAATTTTTACAGTTGAAATAAATGTTTCTACTATTGGTATACATTTATTAATTTTTACTGCAGAAAATAATCATGTTTTAGCACCATGGTAGTCATAAAACAAATATACTATCACTTTTAGGCATATTATCTTAAAATAAGCTTCTAAATGTTTCTCTTTAGTGAGTACATGTGAATTTAGACCTATCTAGACAAAAATGTTTCTGCATCCAACTAAGAAGTCAGGCATCTAACACGATGCATGTGCTACATAAATAGATTGTGTTCACAAATGAGTTTGGATTACGGTCTCTTTAAAACATTATCCTGAGTGTGATATATTTCATAAATCTGAACCTCAGATACAGTATGGAAACTATATCATGCATTCCAGTTATTTCCATGGTAGGATTCTCAAAAGTGTATAGTAAGCACTGAAAACCAGACTCCTCTAGCACGGAACTTTATCCGATGTCTGACTTTGTAAGCAAATTACATTGCTATTCCAGTAGTTCTCTTTACTGCAGGACACAGAATATTTATCCAGTGCAAACCAACAGAGAAAAAGGATCCAATAGTGTTATCAACTTCAATGAGATGAAACCATTTCTTAAAAACTGGGTCTTGAAGTCTTCTTCACTAATTTTCACAAAACCCAGTAAATTAATTTCCAAGATATGTTAAAGACATAACTAATAAAAGGAAGTGGATAGGCTAAACTGGCTAAGATGCCTGTCCAAGAAGGCTGATGACATCTTAAATACCTAAAAGTGCACACCGCTCTTGCTACTATTGCTTTTTGGAGGCAATTGAAAGATTTTCAATAAAACATTGTTTTTTAATGGAGCTTTCATGCAGTATTCAAGCATTCCAACACTTTTTCCAATTTTACTTTAAAGAATACTTTGACTATTTTAGTTCAACTCCATTGGAGCTGAATTAAAATATAATTTAACAGCAGTATTTTATTTTGAATCTGTCTACTTGATGACTGTATACTTGATCTGGTATACAGATGTCACACAGGAATAATCACAGAACTCTGACCTTATAGAAAGGATGTGAACTACATAAATAATACAAAAATACATTTCAGTGTAACTCAGAAATAAATTACACCCAGCAAAAATGCTCTGGATACTTATGAGTTATTATTTGGGTGCTTTTTGCCAAGTTTTCTTCCAGGTTCAATGTTTTCATGGTCATAGTCTCTTCAGCAATGTGCTGTTTGTGAGGTCTCATTCTTTCCCTTATTGCATATTTTTTTTGTGGTTCATCACATAGTTCTCACCTATTAGAAATCATGTGAGAGGAAAGGAACTAAGGAGGCACAAGAGTACTGCATAACAGGAATACATGTTTTGTACTTTGTTTTGTTGCAAAGCCAAAGCATTATACCTTAAAATACAGTGAAGTAGTGTCCTTAATCATGGCTGCTGAAGATTGGGATATATTCTTCACAGTATTTTTAAGAAAAATCCATAATATTGGGAAACAAGTGTTCCAGCGTCTTGTATTTTTTGCATCTAGATTCTGTGTTCAGCATGAGGTTTTCCTAAGTAAAAAACAGAGTCATATTGCTCTCCTACAGGAATGCAGCTTATTCCTCCAGTAAACATGCTCAAGATAGTCATTGCCAAGCTGAAGTGTGCTGTCACTATAAAAAGCATACAGAAACTCAGGACAGAAATGTATTTGTCTGTGCATGCATGGTTCTTGAATAAAAACAAGCTAATGCAAAGTATTTGCAATTTTCAGGTGTATTAACTGAAAGTTCTTATACTGACTTTCAAGTGGGAAAACCTATTTAAATATACATTTGGGAGATATTGTATATACATACTGTGCATTTTTAAATGTACATGGTAGGTGTTAAATTACATACTTCCGTAGGCACAAGGAAGTCTCAAAATTTTAGGTTTTATCGAGAATACATAGGTTTCTACTGCAAATGTATTGTGACAAGCTGCACTGAAAGACCTCACTATCAGAGATGAAGTGTAATCTTTGTACACTTCAGCAACATTGTCTTTAAGTCATTCTCCAGAGGGAAAACTGGTTGGGCAAGAGGTCAATTCAGTTTCAGTTCCCATTCAATGCCAGTGTACTTAGTTAACTGTGACCAATTAAATGATCTTTTCTGTGAGAAAAATATTTGCTCTACAGGAATCCCCTTCCAACTGATGAATCGTTGCTTACTAATTTAATGTACAGCCTTGAGAAGCCTTCAGATAGCAGAACTCTATTAATTTTGAACTGAAATGCCAAAGGCTTTGTTTCATGGAATAAATGCAAAAACCAAATTTTGTTGACATTTATTGCTGTGATGTACCCACCCCCTGACTGTATAAAATAAATCTAGGAATCTCAGAAGAAATAACAATCTAAACCACTTAATCTCAACTGACTATGTTGAGATCACTGTGGGATGGATTCATGGGCCTTGAAATATCTCTTACAGTGAGACACTTAAAGATCAGAATCTGTTTAAACAGAAGAGATTTAAGAACCAGATTAATCTTTGTCTGCAAGCATCTGTACAAGAAGATATCTGATATTAGAAGGTTCTTCAGCTAACCGAGAAAACCTTGGCAAGAAACTAACCTAAAGACAAAAAAAAAAAGAAAATCAAAAGAGGAAAGAGGCAAATTTATAAAAATGTGGGTAACTGCAACAGGAACAACTCGCTAAAAGGTGAAGATGTTTTTTCACCTCCTAAAGAGGAGAGGCTATATTCCCCAAAAGGTCGTAAGTCTCCTGGCAGAACCCTGGCAGTTGTGGCATGGATCCCAACCTCAACTTCAGAAATTCACATCCACCTTCCACATGTCAGTGGGGTTACCTGCCTGTCTCTGTGTCTGACTGGAAAGTTCCCTGGGTGTGAAGCCCAGAAATTACACCATCTGAGAAGAATGTGTGTGTGGCCATGGCCTGACAGGGTCCCAGAGAGCAGGAGCTGCTCTGTGCCATTAGGCAAGCATTCAGTGACTTTGCTGGGTCCCACATATAGTGTGATGGCATATGCTCTCTTCTTAAAGAAGGGTAATGGCTGTATCATCACCTCCCTTTTTATGAATTCCCTAGAGGCTGGAGCATTTGAGACTTGCTCAATAGCCTCCATCTGAAAAGATCAAGAGCCACAGCTCCCCTCTCCCAGGAGACAGCATTAACCACAAGCCACACAGCTGGGAAAGGAGGGGGCTGCTGCTGTTGAAACCCAGTGTCTGCAGAGAAAAGTATGCAGTATATCTACAGAAGATGTAAGAGGAAATGCAAGAGGGAACATGACTCTGTGGCCTAATGCCTACAGCATTTATCTGGGAGTGGGCAGACCCAGATTCCACTCCTTGCTTCAAGAACAACTTCTGTGTTTTTATATTAAGGAGTTATTGGTTTTGGATACCCTGAGGCTAGGCTGATGAGATTATTGAATCCCAAATCTCCCACATTCCGGGTGAGTACCAATGAGAAAAACAACAAGCTATTATACAAATGTTAGCCACCATCTCAGCCATCCTTTTAAAAGTGAGTGACTCTTTGAAGGAGCAGAGGTCGACACTGACCAGTGGGTGGGAGCCCAGGTCCAGAGCCTGTGGCTGCCTCCTCAGGCCCCAGAGCCAGGCAGTGTGAGGCAGCTCTCACAGAGCTGTAAGCACCACCTTCCTCTCTCAGACAGGTGACTGCATCCCAGATGCCTACTAGGAACTTTCCTCTGCATAAACTGCCCCCAGAATTGTGCCTTGGGAACTACCTGGAAGACTATCAGCTGGCCTTGTCAAACTCAGGGCAGGGCATGCTCAAAGATTAGCATTGTGAATGATGGTATGCCAGTGCTTAACCCCATGGCCTTGGTCTGATTTAGTTTACCAGAGAAATTATACTGGGAAAATGGTAGCTAGGGGTAGTAGTGGAGCTAGGAAGCCTAATCCGGATTCCCTGTGTGTTGTGATTCAGGTGTGGTATACTTGCCTTTATGACTAGTTTTACCAGAGGCAGTGGTAAGGCAAGTGGTTAACCATACCAAGTTACTTTTACTTTCAGTGTTTTTCATAGACAAAAAATTTCTGTTGTGCAAAAATGCTCTGGTTTTGGTTGTTCCCATTCAAAATTTTAAACCCAGATATTTTAATGACAGTAATAAAACCGATTGAAGAGTATGTTCAGTAACCTGCAGTCCCCAGGTGGAAAAATGCATTCAGGTTTCCATCTCACACAAATGGCCTTAGCAAGTATCTCCTGATATGGAGTCCTTGTGAGCTCTTACTGATTCTTTTTCTCACAATATAAGCTCTGTTGTTTTGCAGAAAAGAAAAGATGAAATCAAATGTTCAAACTTACTTTAAAAATCTGTGAAAATATTATGATAAAGATGCAATATTTAAGTAAAAGTTAAAACTATTCACAGCACTAAAGGGGTAATTTTCCTGTTAGCACAGAGCACATATTGGGAGTTTCATGTCTGCAGCCCACTAAGGGAAACTTAGACAGCAATTACTTTATTTCTGTTAACTGGCAAAGTATCTGTAAATATCAAGGCTGGAACAGCTGACATGAAATAAATAATTCTCAGTAATGCCTAAGAAAGTTAGCATATACAGTATACAGTACTTACGAACAAATTTCCTGTGGAAATGAAATCTTGTAATTCACTCTTAGAATGGCCTGAAATGTCTGAGTTTCAGACTGTTTCTTTGGTGTTTTAGAATGTGCTGTCAAGATAATTAACTAACTACCATGCAAAATATGGGCTAGGTATTTGACTGGTGTCTCCTAGAGGGAGCTGAACAGATGCATTGGAACAGGCAAACAAAAACAAGGTAGACACACTAGTCAAAGAATGTTAGACATGAAAGAAAGTACCTAAAGAGATTTCCAAGGAAAAAGAAAAAAAAAATCCACTCATCATTTTTACACTTTGTGACACAATGTATACTTACATGCTTATATACTATTTTTTTCTCATAAGACTCCATTCCCTTTCAGACTGAGCAGAAATAATTTTCTCCTATTTTTCACCTTCCTTCACATAATTTTAATGTAATTTACTTCACAGAAGAGTTATTATGTTTTAACTCTTTAATAAAATCATTACCTTGGAGAATTCCAGGAATTCAAAGGAATTCTTCCTGAAATATTTCTTTTTAAAAAGGCAATAGAAACAGTAAGTGTTAAAATCAGATTAACATTTTTTGGTCAATATTGGTGTTACTGCTGTCTTACTAATAAGGAATGCTCAACACTTTTTTGGATATTTACCTAAGATTTTCAGTTAAGGTTGTATATCACCATCATTGTAAGTTGTTTTGTTTGTTCCTAAATTCCAGGTATTTAAAAATGAGCTCTCCCTCTTTTCTCCTGAGGTCATCCTTCTATTTTCAGATCTTATTCACTATTCCCTCCTCATTATCATGAATAGAATAAACACAATAAAATCTATAATCAATGATAACAAGTGTTTCTCCTCAAGCCATTTAGTCTGATTCCAGATAGTAAAACACTCTTAGGCTTAAAAAGAGTGTAAGAAATAAGACATAAGAAATAATATTTTTCTCTCACACACTTCCAGGTTTGTTTTGTCCTGTTTTGTTTTGTTCTTCACTGAATTTGTTCTTTTTGAACATTTTAATACTTTTTGGGTATAGTGGGTCTGGCTGAGCTGGTTTTCCCCATAGCAGCACTGTTTTGTGCTGGGAGCTAGAAGGGTGTTGATAATACACCCGTGCTGTGAGTACTGCTGAGCAGTGCTCGCACAGCACCAAGGCTCTTCCCAACATTCACCCCCACAATGGGACGGGGTGGGCAAGACCTTGGGAGGGGACACAACCAGGACAGCTGACCTGAACTGACCAAAGGGATATTCCATACCATATGACATCAGCTCAGCTATAAAG
>JAVSBS010019637.1:98519-130141 GCA_033124195.1 Coracias cyanogaster | reverse complement strand
AGGACCCGAGGTCTGGGAGCAGGGGGGGGGGGCGTACCTGGTAGAACCCACAACCCACCTCCCCCTTCCTCAACCCCCCCCATTTCTATAGGCTCGAGGCTTGTATATACCTTGATAGGCCGAAATACCCAACGCGACCCTTGTCTGGGTTCTCCAGGCGCCTTTTCCCCCCCCCTCCTTGCCCGTGTGAGCCCTCGAAATACTTCGCGTACTACCTAAAAAAAAATATAAAACCTGCAATAATGATGAAATCTAGTCGCAACCAGGGGCTTGACGCCGTGCTCCATTTTTCCTCGGTCAGAATTTAGTTCCGAGCGAGCGAGCGCTGGGGTTTTGCCCTGATGCAAGCTACTACGTAGCAGAAAATCCGTAATTTAAAAAAATACCATTAAAAGAAGAAAACAAACAAAAAAAAAAATCAACCTAACCTTGTATTGTACTTTATCACTACCTATAGAAGGAGTCATGCTTTGGAAGTATTTGTAATGCGGTTTTCTTGTCGTTTGTTGCTGCTTATTTTCTTGGAAAAAAAAATAATAATAATAATAAAAAAATTAAAAAAAAAAAATCCCAACAACTGAAACTGCCTAGTTGAGAACGCACAGTATTGTATTATTTTATTGTGCTTATAAAGTAGTGTAGAACTAAATTGCACTGAATGTATAGTTACCTATTTGTCTTGACTTCTCTGTTTAATGCAACATGCTCGAAAACGGAAAAAAAAAAAACAAAAAAACCAACCAAAAAAAAAACCCCAGTAAGCTACAAGTAAAGATTTTGTTGGGAGTTTCAAACTCTGCATCTCCAGGCAGTAAAGGAAACCTCATGCCCAGGGAAGTGGCTGGTGCCTAGGCTGGCAATGCCCTAGTGCCCTCTCTGCCGCCCTACCCCTGGCTGGGCTGGCGGGATGAGTCCTGCCCTGATGGACCTGGTGGATCCCAGCACTCCTGGCCCCTGGCCCACAGGGAGTCTTTGGCCTGTAGAGCATCCTAACAGGTATTTCTAAAGCAACACTCACTATTTTGGGTGCATTATCTGCTGTATGAAGGGATGGATCACTTAAATGTTCATGGATTTCATCATAAATAAGAACAGGAAAGAAGGGCTATGAAATATTACTTTTTCTGAAAAGGAAAATGGTCAATCTTTTGTACTCTACCAACCTAAGGACACCTCTAAGCAGACCACTAGATTGTCTGTGTGGAATTGCAGAGAGTGGTTCTCTGAGGAGGTTCACAGATCATTATTATGGGAGGTATATTTCTATTATGTCTGGATTAGCTTTTCATAAATGTATCATGTAGCTCATTATTTTGTATTTACAAGTGCAAAAGCACAATATATTTCAAAATTTAAGTTGACTTATTGGCTTATGCAAACTGGATCATTATTTCAATCTTGGATCACCAATTTTCTGAGAAACAGTGTTTTGTGGCATCCTGTATATAGTAACAAAAATTATTTTAGCTCTCTTTAAGTGTTTTTCATCTCAATTCCACTCTGGCTTTGCTTAAATCAAGGGATCCATAAAGATATGTAGGAAAAAAACTTTCCAATTAAGCTTTCATTTCTATGCTCATATCCAAATTATATAGTAAGGTCACCCATGAATAAGAGAACAGGTGCAGAATGATTGTTGAAATGTGTATGCATACATATAGACACATACACTATATTTTAGCTATCACATGGAAGTATATACATATATATATGTGTGTGTATGTGCATATATACATATTACATATATACATATTATATATACATTTTTAAATTTATATATAATTTGCATTACTTTTCTTCATTGGTAATTGCTGAGCAACTGAATCTGTATAACTGCTAAACGTTCTGTGGTGAGTAACAGAGAACACAACCCTGCCTTTACACATCAATGCTGTTCCTTTTCGCTTTTTTTCTTTCATTCCTCTTTTTTAATTCTACAAAGAATGCTGCCTTCAGTCAAAACCTTTAATACTCGTGTCCTATAACATTTATGGCAAGAAGTGAGGTCTATTTAGAGAGGCATTTCAATTCCCCCTCAGGCCAAAAGAAAAACATGTTATTTCTAATGCCAGCACTGTGGCCTCATATGCTAGGAAACTAGTGACATTTTGACACAGTCAGGGACAGTTCTGAATTACGTGGTGCTGCTGTTCATATCATAAACTGGAGCTTAAGTACTTAGAGAGCCTTCCCTCTATATCTGTAACCTTGTTTCTCTGCCAGACAAGTTACTGTCTGCAGGGAATGCAGCAACACTGATGTAGCATTCGAGCAAGCCTGCACAGTGTGTTTTGTGTGTTACCCGCTTACCATATACCAGCAGTGGCCAACTTGTACTGTCTGAGCAATTCAAATGCAGCTCTCATGCTGGGGATACATCATATACTAGCTTAAAGGGCTTAAAGTGGTTGGTAAGTTAGTATTGTCTTGGTCACCTTGCAACCCAGATAAATGCCTGGCCCAGCCCCAGGCTTAGGGAGAAAGTCTGTGAAGAAACACTTCTGTGTCCCAACAGTGAGATTCTAATTTCTTCATCTCTTCTAGGTATATCTTGCAATTTTGTGTTACAGCCAATAAGAGGATTTGGGTGTGCAAACTTAGAGATCAAAATGTTGTTGAAGAACTTGCAGATTCTTCACTTTTCTGCTAATACCATATAAAAGCATCTTAGTATAAATACAGCAATATATCAATGGATTGCATTATTCTCTTCTATTAGTGATACTTAGAGCCACCAAAATGTTATTTCCTCTTTTCACATGCCTCAGTTGTAGAGTGTTCTTTTAATTTGTTTTACATTCTGACCTTGAAGTCATTTGGTGAATAAAAGAATACTGTCCTTTCTTCTTACAGCTCTTATTTGAAAATCTGTGTAAGACTCTAGATCCCTAAACCTGTTAGGACAGTTCCTTTAGAAAAAATAAATGCCTCCTAGTAAATTTCAAAAATATTGAATTCGTACAAATTTGCCATCTGAATATCTCCTGGTTCTTCTGAAAGACTTAATCAGACTTTCATTTTCTAGGGTACTGTTAATGTCTGTAGCATCTTGATTATGCTCTAAAGCAAGAAAGGACTACATAGTCTGTTGGACTGCAGCATTTTAAAATTAAAAATCTTAAAACTTACCTCTGCATAAGACCACATAATGGTCCAGGAAGGCTTAGTTTCCAGCAGCTAAGCAGTGAGGTAAGAAAGGAAGTTTTTGTCTATGGACAAGTATTACTTGATCTGACATGATAATTTTTGGGACTAAACTCCACCTTTGTGGTAGGATTAAAATTCTGGTTTATTTGGGGGTGGGGGTTGGTGGTCTGTCTCTCTTTCTTTCTCTTTTCTTCTTTCTTTCTTCCTTTCTCTCTCTCTTTCTCTCTTTCTCTCTCTCTTTCTTTCTTTCTTTCCTTCCTTCTTTCTATCCTTCTTTCCTTCTTTCCTTCTCTCTTTCTCTCTTTCTCTTTCTTTGCCCACTTTCCTTTCTTTGTCTTTATAATAAGTACTAAAACTGCCTAGCAATACAAGATGATAATCTATATTCTGTAGGAAATAATTATACACAAAGAATAGTGATACAAGCAAAAGCAAGACAACCATCCTGTTATATAGGTTGAAATGCTGTACTTCTATAGGAATACATACGGGTATGTATGCTCTGCTCTTCTCCTAGCTTTACTAATTTCTGCCATAGATGTAGACATTTTAAAGTAATTATGAAATATATTTTTTTATCTGATATTTTTCATTTTGGGTCAGATTACATTAAATTATAGTGAGTATACCAAGTGTACCACAAGATCTTCAAATATTTGTTGTTTTAATAAAAATATTAACTGGAAGAAAATTTTATTTGATGTTTGATATGTGATGAAATTTTTGCTCTTTTTGCATGCATATTTGTTTTATTAAAAGGCCTGGACACACTAAATTGATAGATTTTTTGCCCTACATACATAGGAGACAGACTGTACACCAAGTGTTCCTCACCAGTGACTGAAAAAAGGGAATTTTTTCAAATTTCCTGGGGTTTGATCACTTTAATTTTTAGTGTAACAATACCATACTTCAGATCTGTGTTTTGTTAGAACTGTCTACATTAAGTATTTTAATATTCTTCCCTTTCAGAAAAAATAATTTTAAATATGTTCTTCAAACCTCCCTTTCTGGTGTTGCAGCTTTAGCATATGCCGTCCTTTACAGGAAGATAAAATTAACCCCATTTTTTGCTTAAATAAAAGTTTTAAAACTCCAGAGACATGTAAAGTTAGTGACAAAAGTGAAGCACTTCACTGAGGTGGTTTCAAGTGATGGAATGAACTCTAACAAAATGCATCTGAATTCTGAAGGAGGTACATGAAATGGCTGGTAAATGTAATAATTGTAAAATCTATGGATACAACAATCAATTACAAGTCTTTTATTTACTCATTTAATTCACTGAAAGGATGGGTTTCTGGTTCCTAAAAAACATGATTATCTTATCTTCATTCCTGACAGTATATTGTGTAATATGAACTCACACTGTGGGAATATAAACATGCAACTTTCTGTCTTATGACTTATACAGTAAGCTAAGTATGTTTTCCTCATTAAAATAACAAGAATTTTAATCACATGTTTTACTACCTAAGCTACATAGACTAGAAAAGAAATTATGTTAGTGTGGATATGTATTACAAAGAAGACAACATGCATGACCCTTTGGTTTGAAAAGAGTTTGTTAAACAGACTTTACTACATAATGCCTGTTTACTTAACCTTAAGAGAGTCAGAGCTTTATTTTTCTCCTTCCATGGCATAGTTACAAGGTTTATCCAATGGTGGTACAAAAAAAAAAAAAAAAAAAAAAAAAGAGAGAGAAGAAATTAATTGATTTCAAAACAGAAGAAATAATTAAGTGACAGTTCTCATAAATTCACAACTAAAATTATTTCTCACACAACTTTTTTATTTTCAAGATAAATACCTCATTTTCACTGTTATTTACTCATCAAAATCATGCTTTTTATTGGTATACACTTTCATTGACAGAAATGGCATTTCAAGAGACTTTTGTAGGGAAAATCATGAACAGGTACCATAAAGTATTATATTCTAAAAAGGAATGAAGTACACATTTGTGATTAGTATGAAAATTCTAGATTTATTAAAGATAACATTAATATTTACAAAGCTGTCTTACAAGGAAAGAGGGGGAAATATTTAGGGTTTTGTTTCTTTCATCTTCTTATATACTGAAAAATCCTACTTCATGATAATGAAGATATTCTTGATAGTATTTGAGTGTGTTTAGATCTTAAATGCTGAACATTTTCTTTCTTTTGTAGCCAGTCAAGGAATTGCAGCATGGTTTTATTAAAGAATGTACAGTTCAAAACTATTACCTTTCCAGAAGACTCAAAACAAACCCATCCTCTCTCTTCACTAAATTCTTATTAAAAATAAAATCATTTAAATTTAGGTCAGAAGAAACAACATCTTAAAATGCAAAGAGAGGAACCCTTTGCTAGTATTGTTTTTTCATCATGTTTCATTTCTGAGCAAAGGTCCTGGAGAAGAAGAGGGAAGGGAGTGAAGGGTTATGTATGTCTGTTCCTTATGAACTAAGAAAGAGGCTGGAGTGACTAGAAGAAGTCTTAGTGTCAAGAAAAAAGGGAAAATTAACAGGGAAGGACTGAGTAATGTACAATGAAGCTTTGTTGCTTTAAAGGCAATGAAGTAAGCTAACAGCTTTCAACAGTTATGTATTTTATATAAAACAACAGCTTAGAACATCCAGCCTTCTTGTAGGCCTAAAAGCTCAGTCTTACTGGCAGAGAAGGCTGTCTCAGACACCAGATCTCTTCGGTTGGAAGAGACTGCAAAATCGTTGCACAACTGTAAAACAGAGAACCATCAAAGGTGTTGCTTCTTACAGGAGATAAGTTACTGAACAATAAAATTTTCTTTGGTGTAGCTTGAGTTTTGCAGTGGACTCATGTAAGTCACTTCTACAGTCCTTTGGTGTTTATGATGAGTACACACTGTGTTTGGATGTCTGAACAGCAAAATTCGTTGAAAAAGGCAAACTCCACGTTACAGCAGTACTCAGACTGAGCTCAAAATATGAGTTCAAATGAAGAATCAATTCAGGTATTTAAATAAGAACATAAGAAAATATATTCCCATGTGAACAGTAGGAAATGGTTAATCTGCTGCAAACTTAAGTCACTTCCAAAAACTCTATACTTTACACTCCTCTCTCACCAGGTAATATAACCTATGACATGCGTCATACAAACACAAGTACTTCAATGTGCCAAAAATGATCTTGGTGTGGACTAATTCCCCCACCCACATCACTGTGAAGCTTTAGAAAGAATCACTTAGGGAATTGGTATGTGAACTGCCCTGATGAAGTATTTAAGATAATTTTACAAAGCAGTTGGAAGCACGCTCTGTCCTGAGGGCATCAGATCTTATGTGGCAGTGCTCATATAATTATTCTAAGATGGATTGCTATATCAGTCCCTGGGCCTCTCACTGGAATAAATCCCACATCCAGCTAGAGAAAGAAAAATGCGACTGGTAGGACTAGCATGAATCTTATTACATCTCAGAACTCTAAAGAGAGACCCAAACCTTTTTCTGTCAGTGTTTTCTTTTAAGTGTCACTCAATTCTAGCCACTGCAGAAAATACTAGCAGTATCCACATTTAAAAAAACATGTAGCTGAGATATTACTTTTGAGATTATCTACCCCCTGAAACGACACGTCCCAACTCTGTGTTGTTCCTTAAGTGACTAGACTTAAATGAATGACATCACAAGTCTATAATTATCTGATATTTTCTCAATGTGAGGCACTGCTGCATTTTTGGAGGCTGAGTTCACTTTATCTACACCCTATTCCACAAATATACTTTACCAAATTATCAACAAATCTATGTCATGCTGACAAAAATGCATTGCATAGTTACTGAACAAGTTTTGGTTCAAAGACAGATATGAGTATGGGTTCCTGGAGAAAAATTCTATCTCACATGCTTAAGAGACAGTAAGCCTTTGCACTTTGCAGATGAAAAGCTGTACTAATTTAAACTATGAATCTGTAAAGCCACAGAACTCAGATTAAAAATCACAACCACTCCAGATGTATAGAATGGGATGCACAGGCCAACATTCAGGTTGTAACTTGAGTTTATTCTTCAGCACCTATGAATTATCAGAACGTAGGTACTAGCTGGTGTTCCAAGAAAAGAGGTCAAAGACTGAACAGGACTGAAAACAGACAGGTTCTTTCTTCCCTGTAAACAGACAGGATGCAGGTTAGTGAAGTAGCATATCATTGTCTCTGATGATGATAATCAGCATCATCATCACGGTCAAAGAATGAGAGTCACTTAATTCTAAAGGTATGCCAGGAACCTTTGACAGTTCTTCTGGAGCTACATGTGCTGTGAAGACGTACTGCCCCAAATGCAGACATGCACTTCTGGATGGGTCTGTTAATTCAGTGGGGAAGAAAAAGACAAGTCCAAAACATTAATAAACTTGTCTTTCTTTTCACATAAATTGTGAAAATTTAAGTTTTAGATTATTTCAGAATTTCCTCCTTTTTCAAAATTCCTTGCCTCCTGTTATTACTGAATTTATTTGATGAATTTCTAGTGGATTTGCTTTCAGGTCTGCACATCAATTTGTTCATATTTTGATACTGGCAAAAGCGCTCTAACAGTCTTGTCTGTACATATTTCTTTTTTCTTTCAGTAACGCTTTCTTAAGGTGGATGGATCTGGCTCCTGGCTCCATCATGCAGGTCCTATGGTGTAACATTACCTGGTGAGGCAGACTTGGAGAGCCTGGCAATGTCATCACTCCACTGGGCAGAGCTGTTACATTTTTGCTGAGTAGTGCAGCCCAGTGGAAGTATATTAATTCGTGTTCTTTTTAGGCAGTACTAATTGGTCCATGAGGAGTGCAACACTGACCTGTCTACCGCCTTCAAATCCCAGACTAATTCAGCTCATTCGATGTATCGCATTGTGCTGAATCACACTCTGTAGCTTTCCTGCTTCAGCAAGAGCTTCTTTCACATGGCTATGTATGACTGGAGGGCTTGACCTGGACGTAGCAGATATCAGATGTAAAGTCAAATTAGATGATGACCTGCTTCAGAGAGACTTCTTATATACTGTGGAAACTACTGTTGACAAAACCAGGCTGATACGTTGTTCTTGTAAGTTTTCCATGCAGAGAACTTACTTCTACAACCCTGTAAACATGGTATATCTGTAGTAGTCAAGGAGCAAGGAGCAAACAGTGTGAGCCAATTGCAGTTTAACTTATTCTTACACTTATCAGACTCTTATGATGTCTCAATATATCTGAATGAACACTGTCTTTTTTTTTTTTTTTTTAGTTTTGGGTGGTCAAATACTATTTCAATTATTTCTGTTAATGAAAAAAATAAGCAATTTTTTGCTCAATTTTTCTTAAATAAAATTAGGCACAGTTCCTCATTTGTATTACTCAGTGTTTTGAGATGAATGTTGGAATTCAGTTACAGAAATTCTGAAATTTTGACTCGTGTTTGGCTCTATTAGTAATAAAAAAATAAACACAACTCTATTTTTATGTCCATATGAAAAATGGATCTCTTCCCTCCCCATATTCCTTCATTCTGTAATTTTTGAACCAAATACTTCCTTTATAAAACTCCAAGACTGATTTAGATTAAACGTCTTCCTCTACAGCTGCCTCACAAAACCCACTAGACATTGAAAATGTGTCTTCAGGATGTGTGCTTCAGCTGAAGTTACATACACACATCTGAGGCAGGATACAGTTCAAATCACAGCACATGTGGAATATTTTTATAAATGCACTAGGTAAGTGAGAAATTAAAAACAAGGTCAATCCAAAGGTGTGGTAATAACAGAAATTGTAAAAATTAGAATGTTTCTTCATACAGCATATGATTTCTTGCCATACACATCCCTGACATTTATTTTTAGAAAATTCTTGAGATAGCTATTTTCAAAAGCAAATATTTTTTATCTATGATCATATCCTTTTCTAAATTATGTTTTTCTTCTGTTCAAAAAGTAGGACCAAGTTGTCATGAAATAATAAGACCTTTCCTTTTTACATCATTAATGTTGTTATCTTTCTCAGTTATGAGCTATATTTTGGCACAAAATAACAGAGCAAGATGTTTAGCAGCAATTAATAGTTACACCCTTGTTTATGTGCAAAAGAACCTGTTACACTTTTAGTTCACATTAAGGCATTCTTTATACCAGTGGTGTGACCTTTGCCAAGAAAAAAAAGTGCTGAGTCCTATACAACTAGTAACTGATGAGAAAGTGGAATCTTTCGTTCTGCCAATTACAGACAGTAATTGCCATGTAATGAAGTTAATGTTTTGTAGAATTTACAACCTGTTATTAATGGTGTTTCTTTTCCACCCTCTCTTATCCGACTTAATTTTTGCCCAGCGTTTTCACAACAAAAGAAACAGGACAATGTGTGAAGGCTCATTAATTCTATTTAGTTTTGATTTTTTTCCTCCCTCCACCTCCTGGAGGTGAAACAAGAGCCATGCCATCAGGCCTTTCCGTAAACTCTGGTTCATGTAAGGGTGAAAGTTACAGCCTCCGTACAGCAGCTTGCACCATATAAATGCTCCCCTTTCAATTTCAGCTCGAGCCGTTTAATGGCCATGCCATTTTATTGCCTTCTTGATCACCAATTACACCACCAAGAACAATGAGCCCAACACTTAAATGAGCAGGCCTCAAATTTGCCTTCATTTGCCAACGTGTTTCATAGCAACACTTTCTTTGAAAACACAGATTGCCTAATTACGAGGATGAAGATGGATCAGGGTTTGAAAAAGGCTCTCAGCCCCAGAACAATATGCTAACCTAACTGTACTGTCTGTACTCCTACTGTATTATTCTGACCCCAAGCTGCCCTTCTAACACTCTGCCTGACCTCCTGCCTCCAAAAGGAAGCTATGCCTGCCCTCCCTATCTCCAGTGTCACTGCAGAATTTGGGAGGGTGCTGCTGAGTCCGGTGACAATGGAATCTAGGAAAAATAAATCATAAGACAGGAACCAGACAAATTGAGGAACTGCAGGATACGAAACGAGTTTCCACATTATTTTGTTTTGCCGCTAATGGCTGAAACAAATAAATCAGGATGTGTTAACTCCAGCACACTTCACAAGGCAAATGCTAACTACCTTATGTTCTTTGTTGGGAGCTAATAGCAGGGCTGAGGTATTGTCGATAATTGCTACTTTACTGGGATTATGAAGTGCCTGCTAATATATTGAAAGTAAACACAATTGCAAAATATGATAAAAAGTAGATCAAAGTTATATACAAGTTCAAAGGCTAAAGTTACGGAAACTACAGGTGTTTTCCCTATTTAAAAATATATATGAATATGAATTTATGGTTACATATATCCATTTACTTACATCAATCACCTGGATATTTTGATTTGGTTCATCTCTGCAAAGTGCTACTAGAAAGAACATTACTACCCCAGAATTAAACAAGCAGTGTGTCTGCTACACACTCTGCACCATCTCCTTTCAGTCCTGGTGGGATGTGCTGCCAGAACTGATCCACTGAAATAAAAGTTAGATTACAGGCACTCATCACCATGGAAAGTTTTATCAAATTAGTTCTGCAACCATCCATTGTATTAAACAGATGGACTCAGGTTTTGTAATAATATATTAAACTGATGAAAACTTTTTTTTGCCATTTATTTAGGTTTCCAAATTCTTCCTAACTGAAGTTATTTCATTTCTAAACGTATAGAGATTTATGTATGTAGTTAACCTTACATAATGTGTGTGGTCCCAGGAAACATCCAGTAGTTAATATTTGCAGAATTGGGGCCTTTGTTGAAGAGAGAAGAAATGTGTGGGCTAATTGTTACAACACCATTGTGCAGTAATATACACAATTAAGAATTTGCTGCAGGGAAAAAATTAAGATTTTATTTTCAAATCTAACTTTCATTTTTTTTATCTTCCAAGACTGTAAATGTATAAACTTAACATTATAACAATGTAAGACTTTGTGTCCGTGATTTCCATGTGAAATAAAATAAAAAATTCAAGGCTTCTGGGCTTGGTAGCTGACAATTGCCCCATTTTCTGTTGCAATCTCACTCCTGTAAAGTACAGGAATCTCACAGGAGAAATGAGTTCTCTTTTACTGAGAAATTCAACTGCATGTGATCATGAAGGTTTCAGAAACATAGTTAGATATAGTCTTTTCTGTATTGGAAAGGCCTTAATTACAGTGCTAACTCATTGCATTTAAATAATGTCAAAACTTCCAGTAACAGAGGTGCTTAGTGGATTTAAGCTTTAAACACATAGAATTTTATTATCTCCTGTGCATACATATGTTATCCTCAAAATGGACAAGCCAATCAAAACATTAAAAATTATAAATGAGTTGGGCTTTTATGAAGGCAAATTTTTAAAAATTGTACTTTATAATGAAAGAAGTTTGCTTTCACCTGCCCTCACTAATAAATACTTGAAAGGACTTTTCTACTACATTCTTAGAATTGACCAATAGCAAAAAGAATTTGGACACAAAAGCTAAGGAACATATGTGCAATTTTTAAAAAAGATGTATCATGACACTATCAATTGACCAATCTGAAATAAATTTGTTACAAAAAGTGAAAAAAAAAGGAGATATAGCACAGAAATTAGTGTGGAAAGTAGGGTTGCAAGAGGAGGAAGATATCTTTCAAAATTAAAATGAAAGGCAGACAAATGTAAACCAGTGTGAATTCATTGAGTACAGGTCATTAGAATCTAAAGACAGGGAAATCTCATGCTTCCAGCACAAACTAGGCTTTCAGAAAGTACTCTGACCAACCAGTCAGGCTTCCATCACACTTATACAGAAGGCAACTGAAATAAGATATTGCAAATGCAATATCAAATGAGATCTAAACAAGATTTACATGCCACATAGCTACTCTTATATCACCATTAATATGTTTTAAGTGTATAGGTACAGCTTGCTTTTATTTTTTATGATCTCCAACACCAGAGCAATTAGGGTGGACAATAATGCTCTGCAATGTTTTATTGTGATTCAGAGAGACTTCATGTCATCACAGTAATTCCAAGACACAGAGGTATCAGACAAACATAGCTGTTGTATTTTACAGTGAGTTAATTACACTACACCCAGAAATTTTTAATTAACCTGTGTGACACTGTGTTTGTCATTTCAATGTAAGCTGAAATGGATTTTAAATAAATATATGCAGAAATATTTGAGACTTTAAAATCATTAAGGGCTAGGCTGTACTTGAAAGGGCAGTTCTGAGTAAGGCTCTCTTTGGAGGGAGCAATCTGGTAGGGGTTGTATTTTGAGAACTGCAGCAAGGTGGCTGCCATGAGCTAAATGAAACTCAATAATGAAGTTAAAAATATTATTGTCAGACCAAACTTTACTGCTTACTGGTAAGGATAACTGCTTTATCTTCTGAGTTTTTTGATTACTTGGCCAATGAAAATGGGGGGACTTGCATCTCTAAGCAGAAGGCACAAACTCTCCTCATAATGTGCCTAGCTTCAGAAATCACTGTTGAAATACTGAACTTGCTTGCCAGATATTTTGTCTACAGACGTCCTTGCAGGCAGGGTGGGGCAGATAGAAGCATCCTGATGCAGAACTTTCTTTCCCAAGCTACAGCTGGCAGGTTGGCTCAGACATCTGTGAGTGTCTGTGCACTGGAGTGTGTGGTTAAGCCAGAAAGGGAGGGAGAAAACCGTATTGAAAAGACAAATGCTTAAAAATTATTTCACTTGTCTGGTATGTAAGCTCATTTTGACTTCTGAACATGTTGGGCTTTTCTAACTGTAGGAATTCATCAAAAGCAACACTTTGAGTGGAGGTTTTTATTTTCCATCTTCCAGGCTGCAATGGTGTCCAATGGAATATGCAAATATTCAGCAGTTTCCCATCATTTTTCTGTTAGAGTAAAACATTTGCTTTTGCATGGTTGTGATCTTCTTGGCAAAGAAAGTAAGAGCTGCATGATTACGGGCATAGTCTTTTCTGTCTCCTTGTCTGTTGTTTTTCCTAGGAAAGAGGACTACCTCAGAGTGTTGATATAGGATTTATTTTTGCTATGTGTTACTCAACAAAACATTGTCATATAAGCTCATAACAAAACTCATATACGTTCAGATCTTTTCTTTGAAAAAGCATGCTTTTTGAAAGCATGTGGCCACAATACCAAAGAAAAAGAAGTCTGAAAAGAGATGAGTTAAAAATTGCCTAGACTTCAGGACTCAAAGGACAATAATTTGTGGCTCAATATCTAACTAGCAGGCAATAAGCAATCAAGAATACTGGATCTGATCTTGTTCAGTTGCTTAACTAAAAACCAGGATGGCAGATTTTTACCTAAACACAAACTTAGAGATGATACTAAACTAGGGACAAGGATGGGGATTAAGTGTAGAACAGCAGAGCTTCAGTCCAAAGTGATTTTGAGATACTTGAAGATTAGGTCAAGAGAAACCTTCTCAAGTTCAGTGAGGAGCTATTCAAAGTTCTGCACCTGCATCAAGTAGGCATCAGTACTATTTGATAACCAACAGACTGAATGTCAGCCCAGTGGAAAAGGCCATGAGGTTACAATGAATGCCAAACTGAACTGGGAAAGCAATCTACAGATGGGGAGCAAGATGTAAGAGAGAGAACTGAGGATTTGGACCAAGATGAATAATAGGCAGTTCCATGTAAATAGGAAAATTTTCATTAAAAAAACCTGACAGATATGTGACCAAAAAAAAAAAAAAAGTCAAACAAAGAGCCTGTGCACCATATGCTAGAATCAATCACAAAAGCTCTGCATATGAAGCCAAAAAGGATTCTGTGAACAGTGTGAAAGAATCTGCTGATCGTTCTTTGGCTGTGTCACTGTAAAATATCCAGTGCAGGGCATCAAAGATTACTACATCAAGCTAAAGAAGATGTTTTACTGGTGCTTTTACTCTCTAAACATGAAGTTTGGAAATGATGATGATGAAGATACTAATCAAGGATTGATGCTGTGAGGAAGGCATGGAGTTGTTTATTTAAAACATCTGTGGATAGCTACATGTTTTTCCAAGCGACAGGCTTTCTATGACTCATACAAATAATTTCTAAAAGAAATAGGTTAAGAAATTGGAACTAGGCAAATTATCTTTTCACCTGGGCTTAGATAAGTAACAAAAATGTGGGAAACAAGGCATAGCAAGAAAGAAGGAAAAAAAAAACTTCAACGTTCATGAGAACATATACATTTCACAAACTCAGTGAAAAGGCTATTCTTTCTATTGGGAAACTGAGAGCAAGCACTGTGATCAAAGAGCCAGTAGGCAAGGCAGAAAAAAAACCCCAGAAAATCCTAAAATACTGGTGTCAGAAACAATGCTGAATAACTGAAACAAAAAGTACTGCAGTAAATCTGATAAGGCTGTATTTGGGGAGAGTTAATCCTCAATTTTTAGAAGTATAACAAGGTTAATAGTCTTGCCTGTTGTACAGAAGCTTGAACAGCAGTTGCTGCAGAAGTCTAGTAGAGTGATTGGAAATCTTTTGAATGAAAGTAAAATTTACCTTCTCTAAAGTAATGAAAGAATTAGTTGGCCTGAGTGTTATCTAGAAGAATATGAAGAAGAAAAAGAAAGTTACTTGAGTTAAAAGACAGTACGGTGATAAGCTGGCCTTTAAATGGAGATGTATATATTTTTGTCAGAAATTGTAGTTGTAAAAGAAATTAGGTTCTGGAACAATCTCCCAATAGAGGATCATGAATATAAAAATTAATACCTTTTCAAAATGGAATTTAAAAATATTTGGAGTTGATGATCTGGTCTGGTATCTCCCAAGAGTACTAGGAGTACAGAAGACTGGACTTTATGAGTCAAAAAGTTCTTTAATTCCTCCTTTCCTTTATTCTTATTTCATCCTTGTCTTTCTATGCCACAACTCTTCAACAGAGATAAGAGTATATTTTGCTTTAGGGACATTTTAATGGTTTTTAGTGAAGCAAGGTAAGATTTAGAGGATAGATTATAGCCAATAGCTTCACCAGAGGTTTTGTTTCTTTTCAATGAATTAATAAAAACTCACAAACAAAAAAGAAAGACAATGTTGCTGTTTTATTATTTGCATATAATCCTTGATGAGGTACTATGCATGAAAAATGTCAGTTACAGTGATGAACAAACACATTTTAACTTAATCCTTGCCTTTCATGAAATAGTTTAGTAATGGCTTCCATTCTGAACCAGGAGCTGTTATCTCTTACGTGTACTTAGATATGTCTTAAGCTTCTTGTTCATTCAGCAAGTAGTCTTACATTCCTTTAGTAATTAAACTATGCAGATTACATGGTTACAAAAAACTCCCCATTAGCCCAGGAGAGTGAAAAAATCATCTGGTAAATCCTTACCAATAGAACATATAGGAATGGATGCTGAGAATGAATGGATGTAGCACTTTATGAAAGTTAAGGCTTTAATTTACAAAGGATTTTTGTAATTTTTTTCTGTGAAATGTTTCATTTTAGACATTAACATAGCTAACTGTAAGTAAGGCAAGAACTCTTCTACCTTTACTTTCCAGATCTGTTTCCCCCACCATGCTGATTAGTATGCCTCAGTATATTACTTTGTGCACAGAGAGGTACAAGCTATGTTTTCAGATGGACATTTGATCAAATCTCAGTATGTTCAACTGATTTGAGCTTTTGCAAGGAAGGAAGATATTTCAAAGGACAGTGACCATGTTTACAAGTTAGGAATACCTAGTGAACATCCAGTGACAATTCCTGGAGGGTTTCAGAAAGTAATAAATGTTGTCTCAAGGATAAAGATAGCCAGTTCCACAACTCAATTGCTTGGAGAGGAACCTTCAGAGAATTTTTTACCTTGTGGCATTTTTGTACATTGCTGTTTACTTAGTGTTTCAGGATGTTCCTTTAATAAAAGGCCTGTTATTTTGTGGAATGAATCCCAGCATGAAGTCATATTCCTTCCTAAATGAGTGACAGCTGGACTTCGTAATATTAATTTGGCTTTATGAGCTAATAGACCAGGTACACAGAGTAACTAAGTGTGAGGGATCATCTTCTAAAAGTATGGTATTATTGAAATAAGATAGAAATTAAGATATATACCACAAAATGAGAGGAAATTATGACACTTTTTTTGCCTGTGGTTCCCCAGGTTCATCACAATGTAGGGAGTATATGATACCCACTTCCTGAACTACCAGAATTATGATTTATATGGTCAACCCTACATTTACTGGACATTTATGCATGAAGAGGAGTTCTGAAGGAAATTAGGTTTTTAAAATTATTATTATGACTTGATTTTATTTATATAAAAACATGTTTGGGTTGATAACTGAAATTCTGATTTCAGACACAGCCATCTGATACAGCCCAGCCTGCTCAAACTATGGAATAAATATATTTTCGGTAATCTTAATATAATCCTAGGAAGCCAAGGTAAGTGTGACAGTTGCATTTATGACTATGGATTATACTGTATAAAGCAGGAGGCAACAATCAAATTCAATTCAACATCATTCAGCACACTGGGTAAAATCTATCATAAAGATTTAATCAAAATCTAAACAAGAATTATTGGATGTACAGCCTGAAATTTTTTGGGTTGCCAGTGAAAGCTCCCAACGTATTTCACAACAGGAACATATCTACAAGATGAAAGTTCTAAATCAAACTGCTATTCTTATAGTTGAAGAGCCTGAGAAAATGCAAGACCATTAAAAACAGTTTGCACATAAAGTTTTGGTCCCATTCCAGAACACCAAGAAAGTACTATATTATATTATATTGTGATAAATGTGTATAAAATTTCTAATATCTAAGCTGCAGTATTTTGAAGATTCAAATTCAAGCAGCTGCTATGTGAGACATAAATACCAGATATATTAACTGTAGGCAAAACCTGTTTATTGACACACCATTAGTGTGACAGTTCTTAGCATGTTATGCTAATACTGATAGTTAAATATAAGAATCTGAACTTTTTCATCTCTTAGCTTTTACATGATATGTTAAAAATGTAGTGGTTTTATTATTATTATTATTTACTCTTCTGTTAGTTTACCATATGCATAGATTCTCCAAAGTCAATCTTGCAATAAGAAAAAAAAAAAACAAAGCAGAAGAATAATTAAACCAATGATACAATATGGTTGATTCACTAATTAAATGTGGTAGTGACTCTCTTTTTTTTTTAACAGGACATGTTTCTTAATTCGGATTTCATTTTGGTTCACAGGAAATCTAGATTTTTTATAGGTCTTTAATATTACTATCATCAACTGTAACTCAGATATTGATGCTGAGAAATCAGCAAAGGATGCTTTAAGAACTCCTCTGACAAGGAAGATATTTCCAGCTGTGTTAGGGAATACAAATAGTGACTGATACCCAAGACATGCACAATATATCAACATCAGTATTCCCAGTGTCACTTCAAGCTAGTCTAGCTGCTGGCTTTCCAAGAGACACTATGGGATAGGGAGGAAAGCTTGGAATTAGAAAGTGTGTCTGTCTTATGCTATTTTCTCATATAGAACAAGAATATCTACACTTCTGGTCTTTTTTCTGAGCCTCCAGTTGTAAGAGTAAAGAACAAACTTTTGCAGTTTAAACAAACTATTTCTATACGAATTCTGTACTGAAGCTACACCTTTCAAGGAAATATTTAAACGTTAGAGGGATTACATGATCAAATATAGGGATAAAATTAAGGATGGAAACAATTCTTCGATGAGTAGTGTTAATCAGTTATGATTTCATTAAAGACATAGTGATGAAACTTTAATTTAGGCACAGATTGGTAGCAAAGAAGGCATGATTTGTACTAACACATCATTTCTGTTCATGTTACCTAAATTGTTGATTAAGTCAGTTCATAAGAAACCTAAAATATGCAACGTGCTTTGATTTATAGTTGATTTTATTGTTTTTCTGTTCAACCCTTGCTAATACATGCATGGAAGATGCAAGGCTCATCATGATGCTACACAAGCAAGAAGTACCATCAAATGAGGCATAAAGACATATATACAGTGTATATGATTCTTTAAATATATGTCCTACTGTTTGCAATTAGTCTTTAAATTATCATCTAGAGTTATGGTTCGCATTAAAAAATACATATTGTACCTGTGTCTTTCTTACCACACTTGATAATATTACAAGAATATCATAATTTTTGAAAAAACTGAACAAGAGCTATAACTAATAACAATTACCAATTTGGTAGATGCAGTTCAGCATTTGTTGTATTTATGTACTTATCAATACCTGCCAAAACTCTTTGGTAAAATTTCTTTGTGATACTTTCCCATCGGTTACAATAAATCATTTCAGAGCATACATAACAATCATTGCTATAAATAAAATACTTTCCTCATGATAAAAGGAGGTGGTTCTAATGCAGATCATAAAACAGTCAGGCTACATAGCAAAGGTCCCTAATGATTTCAACAATTAATCTTCAAGTGTACTTTGTTGATGGTTAAACAACTGAACCTGTTGGAGTTGCAAAATCTGATGGCTGGAAAACAATAGAAATGGTTAATAAGTATGTTGTCATTGAGCTAGTCATATAGTTCAGCCTTTTGTATTGTCTGCCTTATGACAGATTTAGCAACATTGTGATTTATGAAGGGCAAGCATTGACAATTCAGCAAGCGATAACATTTATACCTGATGCTTACTTTCCAGTATACTTTATTTCAAAAGTAATGTTGTAGGTAGATGTGCTGGAAAATTATTTCTATTGAATAGCAGTTACGCTTCCTGAAAACTTTCAACATTTTTATGCCAATGCACACTGATAAACTCAACTGAATGCACACATCTTTACCTTTGTAATATAAAATATGAGGATATTTCATTATGAATTAACCTTATTCATTTCTGAAATGCAAAACCAGGCCAAAATATGCATTTATTGGTTTACATAAATTGAATATATATACTAACACTGGTTTGTCTTTTTTTGCTTAATATTAATGCTTCTGTTTGCAATACATTTTCGGATGTGAAATAGAGTCAGCAATTTTTTTCAACACCTTAATGAGTGCCAGGTTCTGATGATCTTTTGCACTATGGTGTAATACAGGTTTGTTCACCATTCAGTAGTCAAGAGTCAGTGAGCTATGGCATAGATGTAAGAATAAACTTTTGTGTCTTTTGAATCTTATCTCTTCTGTATCTTATGGGATGTTACAATGCATTCTTTTGGGGAAGAATGGTATCAAATAGATTAGACAAACATTGTGGAGCTTTGAAGACAGAGGATCACAGCTTACATCACACGTTCAAACACATGCATAAACAGTTATCATTCTCGGTAGGACTGTTATTGAAATCCTTATATCCAGGAACGGCAACATGGAATTTGACAAGTGACTGGCAGGTATTTTGATAGAATTTCCAAAACCACAGCAAAAAAAAAAAAAAAGTTACTTATTCTCAGATACAGGTAAAACTAAACATGTAAAACCCAGTTTTTCCCAGCTCTGGACTTAGCAATACAAGATTCAGCCTATGTTTTTTTGCCCCTAACAAAATGCATTTTTAAATGACTCAACATTCAGAAGCATTATTTTCCATTTTCTAAAGATCAGTTTCCTGTGTATTTTTAATTCAAAATCATATATACGTATATATATATACACATTTATACATATCTATGGATATATATTCAGAACCGATCTTATGCAAAGATACATTTCTTTATATATGAGTGTATTCACATAAATACTCATGAAAAAATAATGTTTCTTACAGGGAAAACCATACAAAAGGCTCTAAGTTAATAATTTCTTTATTTTCTCCCAGGAGGACAAAACAACAGAATATTATTAAATTACTTAACAGTTGCACTTTACATATTCAAGAAGTGTGAATTGAAACAACTCTGATGTCTCAGTGGTGATGTGTCATGGCATGATTATTTTTCATAACAGACAGCATCACTTGCCCATCAGACCTCTCTTGAATAACGTAGACTCCCATTCCATCTGAGCCTTTTTGATGATCTAAACTAGCTACTTGCTAATCTTTCTGTGACTTTCATAAACAAAATGGGAGAGATTTTTACATATTTTCATAGAAAATATTTATCTTCCCTCCAGCACCATGGCACAGGCTGAAAATGTAAAGTGCCTAGCTATGTAGTAATATCAGAAATTTCAACATTTACTTTGTCACACATTTTAAGATTTTGGAAAGATATATCATTCTAGTAAAAGATGGTAGGTTATGGCTGTGAAACACAAAATATTTTGTATGTTACAGGAGACAGCATAGGGCACTTTATTCCCCGTTTGTTTAATTTGTGAGGTAAAGCACCCAACATTATGACCTAAAGAATAACTAAATTGGCTTACCTTTCCCATACATCTCTTGTAACTTCCAGGATAATTACTGAGCAGTGCCAGCTGTGGAGGACAGTAGAGTTCTATGCAAAGAATGGATATTCTACAGGAAGAACTTTAAGCCAAGTTCCTGTAATTTTAGAACAAGGAATAGAGAGTTGAACACTAAGTCTAGTCTAGAGGTCTGGATACCTTTTCTATCTCTTTTGATTAGCTATAATGAAAGCTTAGACCAGACTAGGTAGACTAGACTTCTAACATATGGACAGTTAAGGTTAGGTGAGACAAATCCCACTCCTGAGCATATTTCTTCATTATATGATTGGATTGTGCCATAACAAACTCTAATGCAGGACCTGACAACATAATACGTCTCTCCATTGTGGGTTACTGTAGCACCGGATAGTGAAACTTTTTGCAGATTCTAGCTTTTCCTCTTGGCCAGAAACCTGTCAACTTATTTTAGGTTTTTCTATTTCATTAGACCTAGCTTTCACAGAATCACAGAATCATCATGGTTGGAAAGGACCTCCAGGGTCATCAAGTCCAACCTTTGTCCCAGCATCTTTCTAACCACTACACCATATCCTCAAGCGCCACATCTATTCATTCTTTAAACACCTCCAGGGGTGGTGACTCCACCATCTCCCTGGGCAGCCTGTTCCAGTGCCTAACTACCCTCTCAATGAATAATTTCTTTCTAATATCCAATCTAAACCTCCCCTGATGCAACTTGAGGCCATTTCCCCTCGTCCTATCATTACTCATTTGGGAGAAGAGACCAACACCAGCCTCACTACAACCTCCTTTTAGGTAGTTGTAGAGGGCAATAAGGTCTCCTCTCAGTCTCCTCTTCTCTAGACTAAACAAGCCCAGTTCCCTCAGTCACTCTTCACAGGGCATGCTTTCCAGACCCCTCACCAGCTTTGCTGCCCTTCTCTGGACATGCTCCAGCACCTCAATGTCCTTCTTGTACTGTGGGGACCAAAACTGGATGCTGTACTCAAGGTATGGTCTCACAAGTGCCGAGTACAGGGGCACAATCACCTCCCTACTCCTGCTGGTCATACCATTTCTGATACAGGCCAGGATCCCCTGTCCATTCTTGTGGCCCTTCTCTGGACCCTTTCCAGCCTGTCCATATCTTTTTTGAGTAACTGGGACGATTACGTGAGGGTGATTAACACAACAATTCTAAAAGAGCTGACTTCCAAAAAAACAGAAAAATAATAAATTATCTTTGAGCAAGAGTACATCTTTCTTTGATAATGTAATTGATCCTTAGATGACAAAAAGGTAGACCTCGCCTGTTTGAATTTTCAGAAAATACATAATATGGGACCTGAAAATCATTAGTTAAATATAATGAATGCAAGAAACACAAGTTGAGTGAGGTATAGGATAAAGGGTCTTCTGTGAGAGAAGTGTGAAGTGAGTGAAGGTTAGGAAAAAGGGACACTATTTATAAGAACTGAGGTGGAGTAGTTATCACTGGAAGTCTTAAAGAACTTTTTGTAGTATTTAGCATACTTAATTTTATCAGTATTTATCTTTGCAGAAAAAAGGAAATGTACTTATGAAATACACTGATAAACTACATTGTAATCAGAGAAGACAGTTAAGTATCATCCAGAGAGAAACCTGATGTTAAGAATTAATATAATAAAAACCTGAGAAATGAGCTGGCATGCATTAGGGAGTAGAGATAAAACTTCTGTATTAACTAGGGAATTCAGTGAGGTGCAAAGGCAGAAGGGAAGGCAGACCTGAGTGCATGAATGAATCAGTGAAAGCACTTGTCCAAAAAGACAATGTTTGCTATGATGCATCAGGCAAGGTGTTTCTAGTCATACCAAGAAAGTAATAGTGCCTTTTTACAAGGAATGGATAAAAAATAATCTACCAAGTGGGGTTGTATACATTTGATCACAAATATTGAAGAAACATTTGTGCAAATAAAAGTTTAAAAAGGGCTACTGAGATAAAACACAGAATGGAATGTCTGACATACAAGAATTACTAAAAAAACTTGGCTTCTTGAGTTGAGGCAGATAAAGGGGCTGTGGCTATCTTCTTCAAGCAGTCAGGATATGCAATGCCAGTTAACACAGGAGAAGAGTGGAAGAGAATATTACATGAGAGGGTAAGTTGAAAGAAATAAGAAATACAAACTTATACAAGCAATATTTAAAAATTGCTTATTTTAAAGCTTTAACTTACATAATCATTAATAAATATTTGAAAATATTTCTTAGAAAACAGAAAAACAATCCAAAAATCTCCCAAGCTGATGCTTTCCAAATAATTCAAAATCATACTTTATGGATGTGAGATTGTTGTCCTTACATCTTGTACTTCAGATAAAGTAAAGGGTTATTGAAGGTGTCTGTTATAAGAAAGTTGTCTCAGAGGTACAGTATCCCTTTAGGGGACAGATGCCAAAAGTGAAGAGAGACAGATAGCACCGAGTAATACCTTACATACCTCAAGCAGGGATCTACAAATTACAGCTGGATGCACTGATATACAGTTTTAACATTTCCAGGCAGCTTATAGATACATCAGAGCTCTTTTTACATAGTTTTTAGTAAGTTTCCTTTTAATACTCTGCTTCAATAGCAGAAAGTGAATCTATGACTGTTGCTTCATATTAGCCAAGTCACTGAATCTCAGCATAATTCCATTTGGAAGGGACCTAAGAAGGTCTCCAGTCCAGTCTCACGCTCATAGCAAAGTTAGCCTTGCAGTCAGACTCGGTTGCTCAGAGCTTTAACTGAGTTGGCTAAAGCTTAGAAAATCTCCAAGGGTGCAAACTGCACAACCTTTTTAGTCAACTTGCCCACTGCTTGGCTGTTCTCATGGTGAAAAAGTTTCTTCTTATCTCTAGTATTAATCACTCTTGTTTCAACTTACACCTGATGCATCTTGCCTCCTGCTATGCACTGATGTGTGACCAGTCTCCCTCCCTCTACTCCGTCTCTTCCCCATAGGTATTGAGGCTGCTGCTAAGCTCCCCTAAAGCCATCCCTGCTCTAGATTGCATAAGCCCAGTTCCCTCTGCTTCTTCTCCTAAGACAAGTGCTCCAGACCCCTGACCCTCTTGATGGCCCTCCACTGAACTGACTTCAGTTTATCAAGGACTTTCTTTAACCAGGAGTACAAAACTAGATGTAGTTTTCTACATATGGTTTAATGAGTGCTGAGAAGATGGGGATAATCACTTGCACCTGATCTTCTGGCTGTGTTTCTGCTAACACAGTCCAGGACACTTTTGGCTTCCCTGCTGCCAGGTCTCACTGCTGACTCACGCTCCGTTCACTACCCACCAGGACCTCCAGAGCCTCTTCAACAGAGCTGCTCCCTGGGCAGGCAGACTGCCACTTGAGTCATTGCAGGGGCTCTTCCTTCCAATGTGTACAATTTGGCTTTTGTCCTTGTATTTTGTGAGGTTCCTGTTAGCTCATTCCTCCAGCCCGTCTGCTTCTCTCTGAATGACAGCCTTGTGTTTCAGTGCATCATCTGCACCCCCACTAGTTGATGTCACCTCCAAATCAGAGGAGTAAGGATTCCATCAGTTCCTCCAAGTCATGTATAAAGATAGTAAATAAGAAAAGTCCCAGCACACACCACTGTGGACTCCACTTTTTTGCCAGTCTCCTGACAGAGTACAACTGATTAACCAATAGACTTTACCAAAATATTTTTTAATTTAATTTTCCAGAAACAAAATTTGTTTCTGAAAGCAAACATAAGTAATTTACTAAAAAAAATGGAAAACTCCCTAATGAGGAAAGACTGCATCCTGGGTCTAATTTTCTAATCTGTCACTAAACTAAAAACTTTTGAAGTACACTTTCTCCTGAAAAAAGTCTGGCAGTGAAGAGTTTTCAATCTAGGTCCAAAATCTTAATCTATTTCAAATTCAAGGTGAATTTGCAATAATGCTAGACTATTGCCAAAGAAGTAAGCTGATTAAGAAATGTGGCTCTAATGCTTTTACTGAAGTACAGACATAGCAATAAAGGATAAGAAAGGAAGACACTGGATCACTTTATTTAGATCAAAAAGAAGTATGAGAGAAGGGGAAAAATATAGGAGCTATCTAGTCTTTATTATGCATAAAGACAACAACATCTGAACAAGGTGACATCTGGATAAGGTTGGCTATGCCATATTCACCAGATGTTAAATTAAAAGGTTCTCTGAGAGAAAAGGGCAGGTTGGAGACCTGCTCATAAAGGTCAAGCTGGTGTAATCACTGACAATTTGATCTATTGCTAGGTATAAACTGCAAAAGCTGGATACTCAAGGCAGCAAATGTGAAGTCATCAGAGTCCTCTGAGATTCTGTGTGGCTGATATACATTGAAGACATCAGAGCACGAAAGAAGACAAATGAGTGTATATTGCAGCAGTGTAGAAAGAACCATTTACTGCTCCCAGAACATCAAGGAGAGCAAGCTGAAATATTTCAGGGACATACCAAGGAGAGATGGAGATCGATCAGCAAAAACAATAGCGCAAGGTAGAACTGCAAGCAAAAATGGAAGCAGGGACTGGGTCAGCAACATAACAGAAGGGAAATTTCCGTAAGCAATGAGGGGATGTCAGGTCTTGTGAATCATGATGCAAAGGGCCACTGACCTCCAAATTTAAGGCAGAGCTTGATAATGATGGATATAGGTAATTTATCAAACAATAATGTCAGCTGGTAAGCAGCCTAGTTAAAAGACACATGAAATGTAGCCTCATGTTTCTGACCCTTCAAGCACCACAAATAAGATGAGGCTTTTTTTCTAAAAAAGCTGTAGATTTCATATATCAAAATTCTACTTCATTAGAATTCATAAAATATATCTATACAGCACTTATAAACGTATCAAAACCACTCTTGTACTACAACACATACTAAAATTTTTTTATAAATTCCATTTGAATATTCTTAGAATTAATAATTCTTGTCATTCAATGCTACACTATTATTGCAATAAACACATTTAGCATAGCAAAATATCATTAGTTGTTCTACAAGGTTTTCGTTATGATTAATAAGGTACACCATTATTTGTGAAATCCTCATATGCTTTTCAGAAGAGATATTTCAAGAACATCTTTTATCTTTTTTTTTACTTCAGGAGTAAAGCTGAAATATGTTGCAAGTATCTCTTTTGCTATGAAAAAAAGCATAGTGGTGAAAAAATGGGGAAGAAAAGGAGGAAATCTTACACATTCATAGACATGGGTTTTGCTACATATCTGTATGTTCCTATATCAGGAGTATAATCATACCATAACTCTGAAACAAAGCCCCTGTATTGCTGACACACTGCAAATCACAGCTATCCTCAATGTAAAAGAGACTGAGAAGTACTTGATGAAGTGTTACCCAATGCTAGAACACAAGTCTGCTTAACTGAAATTGATATTCTCTGAATGAAAACCAATCCACTGAGCTAGGATCTTAGGCATATACTAGAACAGCTTCATTAAACCCTCAAAATGTAAACGCAAGACAGGTATCTGAATTAAACAGAATGAATACTGTACTGCTTTTATAGATCCCCCATAGGAAAAAAAAAGTCAGAATTATATAAAACGTTAATGACTGCTAATTTGTTGATAAAATGAAGTTTGGTTGATGAAGTAGTGGAGAAAAGAAACATGGGAAATCTTTGTGTATACATTGCAACTTCTAGTAGTCTGGAGCTCTTTCAAGGTCTCTGTACAGATATTTTTCCTTCACTCTGCACATTACTACTTTTAAAACCATCTGTTACTTTGTCCTAAGATGGCTTTTTTCAGCCTAACATTTCAATGTCTATGTGGACCAAGCTCATTCCCTTTGCACCATTCCAGAACTTCTGAATTCAGTCTTTCCCTGCATGACCAAAAGTGATCTTCCTCACACCATCACTTGATAGCTTTAAATAGAATTTCATCCACCAAGAAGCCTGATTATGTAAACCTTAGCTAATACCAAACTTCTTTCCACACCATGGAACTACTTTTTTCTGTACCACAGACAATCACTAGGACATATTCTTTTGCTGTATCTATGGAATATCTCTTCTTGCCTAGAATAATCATTGTTCTACTAACTTTATGCTTACTCTTTTCTGCAGCCTTTTGAATCATTATTACAGCCAGCATGAAAGGAGGTCTAAATAAATAAATTGGGTCATGTATGCACGATTTCAACACTGAAATAATCTTCTTCTATGATCAGATTTGTTACAGAAAGGTTGTGCAGAACAAAACATAATTACATCAGAGAAAAATGCAACTCATTACTTAAAGAAAATAAAAATAATTCTTTATTATCAGGTTTAATAAACATGAAAAAGGCTTTTACATGCAGCTAGTATTTCTTCAGCCACAACCTGTCATTACAGATCTGTAAAGTAGGATCAGGTTTATGAAGAAAAACTTTCCATCTGATGTACTGACTTCAGTGTCTTAAATAGCAAAATTTTCTTGGGATGTGCTAGTTCCTCTTTTCACCTAAAAGTAATAAATTACAGATGCCAAAATTGCTGATGCCTCCAAATAATTGTAAATCTGTAGCTATGAGTTACTGCTGTATATGCCCTTAGTTAAAAGCAGCCTGAACGGGAGCGGATAACATTCCATTCGGTGCATTAGCTGCATCAAGCTAATTCCTCTATGTATGTTGCACTTGATAAATTACAGTTTCTAGATCTGAATGAACTGCTTAAGCTACATCTGTCTACATGTCATGACTCCTTGAAAAGCAAGATCTATTACTTCAAAGATTTTTGTGTGGTTATAGATCAAAAATAAATAACACTATCTCATTTAGTTAAAGTGAGTAGCTATATAAATCGAGAGTTGTCTCATGCTTTCAGGAGACAAGCTGGCAAGGCATATAGTCCTTTATGATCAGAGTTCGTAAGTTCATGCACTTAAAACCAGCATGCCACAGGAAATACATAAAAGTCAAACTACTACATATTTTGCTTGGAAAATATTTGTTATCACAGAAATTTGTCAATAAGCAGCAAATCAAGTTTATCAACAGGTGAAACAATATGTTTAATCCATGTTCAATGCTGATGGCAACAAGACAATCACTGGCATTTCCTATGCTCAGTGCTATCCAGCAAGGTCTAACTCTCCCAGCTCTCAGAACATGACAGCTTTAGCCTTGAGAGCACTTCTCACCCATTCATTCCAAACAGCAGATTTTTAAGTCACATTGCTGTGGTGGTTCGGGAAAGCTGCAGGGGTTTAGTCCCTGCCAGTAGCCGAGCCACTTGGCCGCAGCCCCCCCCACAGCCCCTCAGACAGGAAAGAACAGCAGGAGGGCTCCGAAGGGCCTTTGTGAGTTGAGATAAGGAGAGCTTAATACAGTAACCCACGAGAAACAATCAGAACAGCAGCAGCAATAGCAACAGTGAGCAAAACACTGTACAAAACACACGGTACCGAGCTCGCAACGGCGCGGCACAACCGGAACTGGCCCAGAGCCCGCGCCAGGGCATGACGTCAGCATGGTATGGAATAGCCCGGCCTTGGCCCCTGCTGACCGAATTAACCCTGTCCCAGCTGAACCAGGACAACTGCAAAACAAACCCTAAGGGGGTTTTTGTCTTCTTTAAGGAGGAGTATGTAACTAACAGAAAATTGTTGGGAGACTCACGGATATATTGTCTCGACTTCACTGTCAACATCTTTGAACAAGTGAAAAAAAGAGTGCAACAAGAACAGTCCTAGGTACTGCAATAGCTGGGAAACAGAACAAAGACATGGATAAGGTGGAACAATATTAGTTTATACGAGGGAATGTCTTGCATTTGACATGCATTTCGATATTTTTCTTCTCCACATCTCTGATTTTTTTGTTCTTTGCATTGAGTGACATTGTTTTTAATGTAATTTTAACTCATAATTGGCTATGCAGCTATATAATTACTGTTGCCCTAATCATGTAATTAGAGCACATATATTTACCTAATTGCAATACTTTATTAGAAAGTGTAGTTACAGTGTTAATAGGACTATGCTTAATGTCATCCTAAGAGTACCCATGAAACTCTGTGGGAAAAAGACATATGAAAAATAACTATTAAAAGTGTTTAAACTTTTCTACCTTAGCTTCCATCTCAGTGTTTTATCACCAAGTACACATTAAATTCAGTATCATAAGTGGGGATGGGCCAAGTTTAGAAGTCCGGGTCTGAACTGTGGAAGTTTGAGATAAAAATAACGTTATACCCTGTATTTATTTTACTAGGGATTACTCTTTTGAGGTGGAAGAACAGTAATCACTCTTCATATATAGCTCTAGAAGATACTGTCCTTAGTATCTCAACACAAACCAATAAGACAAATTGAACTCTGCAAAGACATCCTAAGCAGAAGAATCTAATAAACTGAGGACTGCTCTGATGGATTATATTGATTGTATTTTATTTGAAAGAGGAACCTAAAATCCTATTGGAAGCCCCGTAATCAACTCAATCTTTCCTTCAGTGTTAATAAATATTTGACTTCTCAATTCTGGATACTTTTATGGTAGTTTCATTCCTCCATTGACTTTAAAAGCAAATAAAACAACCTTTGACTTTTGCCATTGATTGCTCAAACAGTTACTGGATGAAGTCACACTAAAGCTGTCTTTCTGCTTCCTCTCTCTATATTTTTTCCTGAAAACACAATTGTATGAGATGTGCAACTGTCCTGATTTTCAAAGAATACACTTTGAAAGAAGACAGCCTAAGATTAAAAATAACGTGTGTTTGGGTGGGGTTTTTTTGTGGAAACTTAGTGCTAGTAAATTTAAGCATAGCAAAATATATGACAAATATAATAATTCCTATTCAAGTACACATGTACAAATGTTAACTATATTCAAGCATAATTTTGTGGTTTATCCCTAAATTTAAAACATTAAAGGAGTTATTACTGTACTAAGTATTTAGATGCAATCAAAATGCTATTAGAAAAGCTGAATGCACACAAAATATTGTCCCATTTGACAGTACTTTCTATGTTTACATGCCTGTTACAAATATATTAAAAATTACAACATCGCAGAGTGACTTGTGCCCTGTTCACTGAAGTGACTATCCGTACATACCCAATAACAGCTTATAGTGATGGGCTTTGTCTTCAAGGAACCCTGTAATTTGGCCGCTCCTTATCTGAAGAATTCTCATCTTGCCCTGTAACGAGAAAGATGATCCATTAAATTCACTGTTACTTTCTTACACAACTGATGGAAGTGCTCAAGCCATGTTTCAGAGTTGGGGAAGATTAAAAAAAGGCATTTCCCAAGAATACCATCCCGGCAGCAGGATGTACTTTCCTCCACTTTGTAAGGACACAGAACTGATTTTTTGAGTTTGTAGAGATGATCTACAGCCTTATATTCCCTCAGAGACACGAAAAAGGGACAGAGTAAAAGCTGGAGGAGGTTACACTGCAGTATATGCACACTCTGTAAATGGTGCTGGAATTACAAGTGTATAAGCAGTGGGAGGCTGGCAAATGTACATATATGAGATCAGTGTTTGAATTAACTTGTTTAGGCCATGTAGACCATGAGACAGGATATTTACCAATGCAAATATTTATTTAACAGATTAAATTATAGGATTGAGGCTTAGGCAATGTTACTCTTTTTACTACTTCTGCACACTTGCACACAAATCATCCAAGCTGTGATTTGAAATGTATCTCCAGTAGGATGCAGTATTACACTTGTAGCACAAAAACTGCGGTGGTCTTAAATAGTACCAATGGCTCCGGTGATTACTTTGCAAGTGGTAACACCAGGGAGAATATGACTGTAGTTTTGCTTTTTCAGATTTGGTATCCTGTATTTCAAAGCCTACAACATTAATCAGACAAACAGATAGGGCCTGTCTGATCTTTACAGCAGACAAAGTCTCTTCTGACTGTTTCAGCGTGTATAAATGGATTAACTTTGAATGAAAAAAAATGTCCTAGATATAAACCTCTCAGACAAGTATCAGCATAGTGCAGCTGCTTCTGAGGAAGAAAGAAGCAGGCACAGAGGGTGACCACAGCACCAGCCATGCAGTACCCACCTCGACCAGGGTGCAGTTTCACAGGACCTGAGCACAGCCAGCCTGGGGACAAAGCTGGACACAGGGCTGCCCACAGCAGTGCTCATGCCAGAGCTGAAGTGGTGATGTTGGGCTCACAAAGTGATTTATGGAAGGATCCAAGATGTGGCTTCTCAGGGAAATTAAGCCTTTTGGTGCACTCTGGGGCTTGACTATCTTTTCTTTTTTTTTTTATCAATGGCATTAGTTAAATATAAACATGCTTTTACCATAGTTTTTACATTATAATTACTGTCCCTTTTTCAGAAGTACTCTACTTATATTATACAATACATGATCTAAATTAAGAACTACATTTAATATAATCAATTAATATTATTTACATTAAGTAAGGCTACTATTCAAGTACTATTTTTTAAAAAATGAAATGACTACACTTGAAGCAGTTACCAGTTAAGTACTTGAAGCACAAGCATGCTGAGACAATTCAGCTGAAAGCAGCAGCAGCCACCTCTCCTGCCAGGCAGAGGTAACACCTTTTCCATGTACACTCCAGCTACTCTCACAGCACTCCCAGGCTACTTTCATGAGATTCCACATCTCACTGAAGAATATTGGCCAAAAAATTATTTAATTTGGCCTCTAAAGGTAGTAATGGGTGAGATACTATGCCGCTGGTACCCTGAGAGCTCCTTGAACAAACGTTATCTATCTTGGCATAATTGCAGCTCTGGGAAAATGTTTCTTGCGCCATGCCTGACAGCATTTTTTTGGCTCATTCAGAAGCAGCACATAACCTGATGTTAATGTTAATAAACCAGGCAAGACTAGGCAAGTGAAGGATATTCATAGATCCCAGCGATCACTGGTTGAGCTATCTGAGATCCTAATTACTGGGTGTAGACCAGCTGATGAAATTAAAGCCAGACAATTTTGGGTCCCATTTCTTTGGACAAAAGTGACATATAATCATAGAATCACTATGTTTGGAAAAGACCTCCAGGATTATCAAGTCTAACCTTCATCCTAGCACCTCCCTAACCACTAGACCATAGCCTCAAGTGCTACATCTACTCGTTTTTTAAACACCTCCAGGGATGGTGACTCCAC
>JAVSBS010019637.1:73401-88201 GCA_033124195.1 Coracias cyanogaster | reverse complement strand
GTGGGTCACACATAGAAAATCACAACTTCATCTTAGTAGAAATTACTTTTGCATAAAGGACAGAACTCTCTGCTGAGAGTCAGAAGGTCCTGAGTTTAAAATAGAACTGGTAAAAATTATTCTTTCCCGCAACATATGTTTAGACAAAACATTCTTTAACTAATGCATGAAAAATGACAAGCTTTTCCTTTTTGAGTTTTTAATGAAAATTTAAAACTCTGAAAAGCAAACCCAGTGATTCATATTTTCATCAAAATATTCATATTTTCATCAAAATATTGTGTTTCATGGAAATATTTTTCTTCATGACATTCTGTATTAAAAAAAATAAATAAAAGTAGACTTTGAAATGTGTTATTCTGAAAGTGAAATTTGCCATTTTAAAGCTATTTTAATTTTATTACCTTTACTTCATGTCATATTTTATTATCATAAAAATGAGTCTGAAGCAAAACATTTCAATTATTTAAAGAGAAAATAATTAACAATATGTTTTCCACTTTTCATTATAGAAAAAATGCAATTTTTCTCTAAAACATAACATCTAGTTCCCACCCAGCTAAATCATTTGTCCCACAGGCCCTAAGCATCCCTCTAAGTAGAGATCCATCATGAATGAAGAGCAACAACAAAGTTTTTCTTCGCTTATAACACTGGACTGGGGTCTAGCTGAGTTTAATTATTTCAGAGCATATATTTTATGTGATCAGACTTGCTCAGAACCATCTACCTTGGACTGCTTCAATTAACTTTAAAAATTCTATTAGAACACCAAAATAACATGTGGTAATTATACTACTAAAAGTATGCTGTTAGCAAATATTAGCTTTATAATCAGAACTTGAATTTGGGGATACATATACTAGGGTTATATCCCAAACATACAAATATTATGCATTTTTGGGAGTGGAGAAGAAGTCTCCCTTACTCTGCTGATTTTATTCTAGTTAACAGTAAACCAGTAAAAATAAAATTTTTAAAATTGTGTATATTAGGCCTGGTTTTTGCAGTTAAATACACCATGCAGCCAATAGCCTCAGAGGGAATAAGTGACTGCATGTGCTCAACTAAAAAGTGCTGAAAAATTCTGGATTTCCAGGAAGAATCTTAACACTTTCTCAGAAATCCCATACCTTTAAATTGTCCTACATTTTGTTGATTTCTGTTCCTTGGGTTTGGGGTACCTATTGTAGTAAAAACTTTGGCTGGCACCTAATAAACTAGTTATCTCAAGAATTTATTTTAGCTAATATTAAGAAAATGATGGTGCGTTGAAATCCAAATAAAGTATTAATAGCAAAATAAATCATTTTAAATCAAGAAATTCCAAAAAAACTGTTTCTTTCAAAGTAGTTACTCAGTCTCATAGCATACCCCACATTTTTATGGTGTATATGACTAAATTAAATTCTGCATTTAACAGGGAGAAAAGGCTTCAGAATTGTTTCATATAATAACTATGAAAAAACCAAAGCACACATCTGTGGTTTTCAACAATGCTCACCTAACACCCTGGAAACTAAGAGTCTGAGATTAGGTGTACAATTTTGCCTGTGAAAATAAAAATATCCTGAACAGCCAAGCTGAGCTTTATGGTCACCAAGGTCAAGGAGAGGATTGGCTTCACAGAGAGTGGAAAGGCATCAGCATTTCTGCACAATCTGCATCTACACATGCATGTCTGCATCCCTGCTGTTTCACAGAGCCACTTGAAATTGCTGGTCCTACTTCCACTCCTTTCATCTGATCCTGCCAGTATATCTACCTGAGCAGCTGAAGGCAAGGAGATGATGGCATGAATGGTTATCCTCAGCTACTTGCTGATTCTCAGGCATCATGTTTCTGCAGTGTAGAACTCTACACCTATTCCTAAACAACTAATCCTAGACAACTAATTCCCAGATAAGTAATCCAGAATTACACTTTGTGTCTCATTTATTGCTCCTTTACCTAGCTATTCCTGCTTCTTAAGGATCCCCACTGCAAACACATCTGCCAGTCACTTTAGTGCGAGCAGCATGACATACTCCACATGTAAATGATATTTTCTCTACAGCCATTGCAAGTTTTTTTGCAGTACTTTAACAATTCTATTTTTCTGGGCCAGTTTTAGCTCAGATCTAGTTCCTATCTCTTTAAGTCCAGGTTTATTTCCTCTTTTTTTAAGTTTCTTTTGGTATCTGAGGCCAAGAAATTCCAACAGGAGGTGCACGTGTTTATAGCTGGTTTTAATTTGACTGAGTATAACTGTATTAGATGGGAGCAGTGTGTGTACGTGTGTGCTTCACAGAGTATGGAAAAAAATGAACATTTTTCACATTAAAGTTACTGTCCCTATGGATTCAGGATTGAAGGGAGGGCAGGGTTAGGTGGCATAGTGTCTGCTGAGGCCACCTGACCAGGAATATCGAGTGAATAAGGCCCTCTATAGACAGATAGGAGCAGCCTCACATTCACAAGCCCTTGTCCTCATGGGAGACTTCAACCACTCGAGATCTGTTTGAGGGACAGCACAGTGGGACATAAGCAATCCAGGAGGTTCCTGCAATGTGTTGATAATAATTTCCTTCTTCAAGTGATAGAGGGAGAGAATTTTCTGAAAATTCAGAAAAACATGCATCTCAACCAGATTTCAGCAGGTTAAGTTAATCATGTTTTACTCTACTTTCAAAATCACCTTTGTAATTCATTATAAATACACTATACAGTGTGTTGTGTTCAAGTGTCATGAAGTTATGAGATGCTTAAAATCTGAACCAGGAAGTAACAGTATACTTACCTGCATCAGAAAATATCATTCTGTGTTGCAGTAGTGCACAAAACCTGCAGTAGATGTAATCTTGGATAGAACAATTAATTCTTGGTGGGATCAGTGTGACTTTTCATGCCCAACTTCTGTAACAAAGACAATCAGAACACAGTTTAAAGAACACCATGAACAAGACAGTTCTGCAAGATTTGCATCTCACAGCACCAATATAATGGACAACATGTTTTGTACTGTGGGGAAAAAATAGAGTGCAGAATATCTTCTTTACAATCCTTCTCTCTTTTGTTGTTTTGCATACTTTTCATACACAGTTTAGACTGGTCTTTCATTCTGAAAATATTCAGTAGGTAGCTACTAATGCTAACTAATTTCATTAATGGGTTTATCACTTTTTACACCTGCTGCTCATGCTCATTATTTAACTTGCTGTGAACAACAACAGTTGTTTCCTTGTCAGGGACTCTCTCATCCAGCAGAGAGTCTTATGTCATGTCATTGGCCCTCAGAGGCAGATGATGGCAGAATTGTTTGGTAAAAATGTGATACATGTTTGACATTCCACTTAGTAATTATGTTTTCATTGAAATAGAAAATTCGGTGTTTCACTAACACTACTCAGTGGCATCTGGAAGTGGTTTTCTTCCTAACCAGGTCATTGGAGGTATAAGATGAATAGAAGCAATTGGTCTTTCTGCATTTTAGTAGGGGCAATAATGAATGTGTCTAATGCAGACGTGCCTCTCACCTAGAACAACCATGATTTTTCCAGTTCTACTGGCATCATATTAGATAAAGGTTATTCTGCTGTATAAACAACTCTCCACCCTCCATACACATACACATAAAAATGGGATCATTCCTGGATTATCCCAGCCTCCTTCCACTACATCTGAAAAAGGTTGAGAACCCATAGGCAGCTTTTTATGTCTTTCCCCACCAACTGTGTGTCATTTCAGCAGATACAATTTGATAAAGGCTCCTTATAAGTATTATTATGAGCATTTTATTTTAGAGGAGGAAAAATGAGTAACTGTTTTCCCTTTCCTTTGTGGCATGCAAACTCCCTCACATTTACACATTATGCAAACTTCAAGGAGGAAGCAGTTAGTATGTCAGAGAACCAGCAATGATAACACTTGAGTGGAGCAGTCTGTAGCAGTCTCTTTAGTTTCACGACAGGCACATTAGTCTGGATGTTAGCTGCTTCTCCTTAATTGGATTGCTTGCATAAATTGCAATACAAGGTGGACATGTGATAGCTTTCTTTTTCACCAATCAGTCATGTCAAGAGAACCTTATGTATTTTATACAGAAAGTAGAAAAAATGATAATTTGAAGAGATGAGAAGATGGTGCAGGGTAAAGGCTGATATTCTTCCTTTATAACAGATAGCCCCAAGTTGTAGAGGCCATTATTTCTTGCATTTTCAGAGCAAATGAACTTGACAGATGGTTGTGTCACCTAAACCCCTACCTACCAACTTGATTATGCAGAAAACAATACAATAGAAAAGAAATCATTACTGAAGGAACCTGGTTAGTCCACAGAGGGCTGAGCGGTGCAGAAGAACAAAATTACAGTTGTGGAATTGAACAGCAAGAATACATTTAACATAAAGTGGGTTACAGCAAGGCAATCAGTCATGGCTAAAGCTATTGTCTGGGCTTGCTTGCATGGTATATGAAGTAATCTGTCATCTACCACTGAATTTATGCTTAGTTTATAGTAGAAAAATACAAAGGTTTTGCCGGGGCATGTTCTGGTAGTCTTAAGTAGCTCAACCATGATTATATGAAATTAAAATTATGGGAATTCAGGACATTTTTCTACTTTCAATGTGTTTTGGAAGACAGTAACACCAAAGTACTTTCTTCTCCCTTCTCCCCTGTCGCTCAAACATGAACAAAATTACACCACTTAAATACAGACAAAGCAGACCAGGCAAGGAAAACATTCAGTACCAATCCAGGTTATACAGTATGATCATTACACCATAAAAAGTTACACTGGATTTACTGGAAGCTTGGCTATGGAAGTTATAGAATGACATCCAACAAGACAGAAATAGAACAGAGCAGCAGTTATTCCTGGTGGCCCAGTCCCCACTTTGTTAATTATTACACATTTTTTGCAAAAAGATAAAATCTCTTATCAGTATTATTACTATTTATCAGAGGTATTATTATATGATCTCATACATAATTTGCAACAAAATTGGCTTCTAATCTCTTTCTGTTCTTGTCAACAATTTCAAGTTATACTATCTGCTACTATCTGCTTGAGGGCTTACCACCTGGTAAGGCCTCATGTTAACTAATTATATCAATTATTTACTTCTGAAATAATCCAGATCTTCTAGTATGTCATTAACATCAGTAAAAGTATCAGTTTTAGCGTGTCATATAATCCATACAAGTGGAAAGATGAGTTGCCTTCATTTTACAATTCCCTTCAAAACATATATTGACAAAAGTTCGCATCCTCGACAGAAAATATTTCATTATTTTTACCTTGGAGCCATGGTTGCATGCTTTCTTGATACCAGCAAGATAACTTGCAATAATAGGAGTAACCAGATTTTATTGGGTTTTCTTTGGTTCACCTGCAATGACGATTACATATTATTACTTCAATTTTTTCTAATTCTTTTTCATGAAACAATAATCAGGAAAAAAAAAACCAAACACAGCTATTTCAGGGATATTTTCATATAGGAGACTCAAATTTGATAGATGTTGTCTTCGGTACTCAAACTTCATTCTGTACATTAGATAAAGCCTAGATCTTCTCATTGCGCTTATTCATTAAGTAATGCAGTAACTTTTGTAAAAGCTTCAGAAAACTAAAAAACTGTTAGTGAAAGAACCTATAAAAAATAAACAATAATACCTGCATTAACTATGAATCAATTCATGGACACAGGAAAAATGAAGTAAGGAAAAGACAAAAATGTGAAAGACATTAAGTCTTTTGTTTAGTCAGGGGAAATATGCAATCCTTGAAATACAAAACTCCAAACTGGATTTTTTTTAAATTCAATCAACAAGTCTTTTGCTTACATATAATTATTTACCTATATGCCAGCTTTCTTACTGTTTGCATAGTGAATTTACACAGTCACTAAATAGATATATCTCAGTAACTGCATGTTAGGACTCAATTAGTTAACAAAAAACAATCAAAGTGCATAGATTTGCAATGCCATTGAATGAGACTTTGATATGCGGGATAGTGAGGAAACACTTGCTGTTGTGCTGATTCAGCCATTATCGTTTTATGCTGCCATCAATTGCCTGATCACATAGGCCAACTCTAAACTCAACAACATCCCCTCAGAAGTCTTCTTTCAAACAGTCCTGCCATAGCTTCCTATGGGTAGACAGAGAGGGCTCCCTCAGTGGCCCATCACATAGAAAGACAACACTGAGAGAGCTCAGCAAGATGCAACCAACCCCAACAGAAGCCACACCCAACAGGAAGTTTCTCCAGGTGATCAGCTCCTGGCTGATATAGTCCTGGCCTCACCCACCACCCCAACTACAACCACCTGTGTGAGGGTGGAACCACAGAGACACAAATGGGCCAGCTTCTGCCTCTGGAACATAAAGCCAATAGGAAAAATAAAACATTCTGCTACATTGTGGCTCATTCACAGGTCAAACCCAACTTGGGGCCCACAACTCAGGCCCCAGCACTTGGCTTGCACAAAACAAAGTTATCTTTTGTAGGGAGACACAGAAGAACAAACCAAATCAAAATAGTTCAGTGGTATAGGACACCATCTACTCTGAAGTTCAAATTACTCTTAAGCAACCATACAACCAGCAAAACCATACAATTTGTATTAAAAACAGAGAAAGTGAGCATGGCAAATGACAAAACCACCTTCATAAGTGCTGACCCTAGCTACTGAATAACAGAAAGAGAGATGAAGATTAAAAACACAGAATTAAAACTCCTAAGAGAATTTGCTAAAAACATCTTGAGTACTGATCTTAAGTCAGATTTCCCAACTCTGCTGAACAACACCACTTCTGCTCTCATCTGAACAAATGTGATTTCTTTGCCATGTCCAGAATTTAGACACACACCCCTCATGATATTGATATCAATATTATACATACACATATTTACCTATATACTGGTAAAACTCCTAAATATAATAATCTTTTTCAGTCATTGATTCCTCTTCAGCTCATCTTAGTAAGATAATATTTTATCTTCCCATCACTGGCTCATTTCTGAACTCTTCCTTCTTCCAAAAGATCATCAGGATATTGTATGAGAAGTTCAGAGGCGGCAAACATGCAGAGAAAAACACAACTTTTCAAATATGTCTTTGGAAGTAATTGGAAGGAAGTGTTTCAGCATCCAAAATGTGAATGTCATTGTGGGGATACACCTGAAATTTAGGTAGGAACAACAATTAAATTCTAGAGATTGTATTTATTAATTCATTGATATATGTCTCTATCACCTCAAATCCAGATTGGACTGGGATAAAGCATCTGATAACTAGGTTCAAAACAAGTTGTCCTTTTCCCTCCTTGTTTATTAAATCTTGAAAGAACTGAGTAGTTAATTCACAATCAATTAAATTAGTTCAGAAGTAAAATATTTTGAACAGTAAGAACATCATCTTATTTTAATTGAAAAGCTCACAGCCTAACTAGCAGTTTAGCACAACTTTCCAACACCATCCCCCTAGCTTCCTGTTTTCAAACATTTAGTCCCCTCCTTTCACACCCACTCTTCTCCTCCTACTCAAATTCCCAATATCCATCAGATTAATGCCAGGATAGGATGTAACAATGATCCTCTTCTGCTGATGCACTTCTCACTCTGAACAAAAAATCTCTCTCATTTAAAACTAAACAGCAGATTACAAGAATCACATTCTCCCTCCTCTAACCTCTATCTGTGTTTTTACTTCTCCCAGGGCAGATTTTGATCTTGCTTTAGTCATTTCCTGGTGTGCTTTCAGTCCTGCACCTGAATCAAAGACACATGTTCCTTGCAAGCTAAAAATTGATTTGAGGAGCAAATTTCCTCATGCTTCACACTTACTTCGTCTCAATTTTAATGTATTTTTCTGTAGGGTAAGTAATCCAAAGCTTTTCAGTTACTTCATGAAATGAGCGTATGTGTGATTAATTGTTCTATTCAATATTATTAACCTACTAGGGATAATTTATTTTGTTTAAGTGGGTTGAGTGTTCACGTAATTGCAAAATCTTGAGATACAAAAAATATCACCTAGTTCCTCTCCCTAGCAGGACAGAGTTGTCCTCAGATGTATGTCAGATAAGGGCTGTTCTTCATGCTTTAAATAAACAGTCTCACCTTGAAGTTTGTGCCTTGTTTTTTTCTCCCCAAATATTCATATTACTGTTTGGAGTTTTTATTTAAACCAGTGCTTTTTTGCTCTGCAATGAATCTGCAAACATAATTAATGACATGAAATCGAATTTAATAATTTCTGACATGTTTTGCAGCTGAGGAAGTATACAGGGTTATCCCTTCAATAAGTAATATTCACTGGCCACAGCTGCCTTGCTTCTATGCTGCTGGACCTGTGAATCCTTCAAAACTAGCACACTTCCCAACTCGCCCTGAGACTACCTTGGACTGCAGAAGTTTTGTAGACAAGCTACAAGCCTCATTTGCCTTTTGTAGCAGGTGACATTGGAATCATTTACAAAGACTCCCAGCATCAGTATTAAGGCAGATGGATTCAAACTGGATGAGGGTTGGTTTAGGTTAGAAATTAGGAACAAGTTTTTCACTATGAGGGTGATGCTCACTTGAACAGGTTGAACACTTGAACAGGTTGCCCAGAGAAGTTGTGGATGCTCCATCTTTGGATGTGTTCAAGACCAGATTGGATGGGGCCTTGTGCAACTTGGTCTAGTGGAAGGCGTCCCTGCCCATGGCAGGTGGGTTGGTACTAGATGATCTTTAAGGTCCCTTCCAAGACAAATCATTCTATGATTCTATGATCTAGAAGAAATCAGCCTGGGCCATCATTCCCTGCCCATCGGCATGGGACCTACGTGCAGGATGGGACACTCCAATGGGTAGTACATGAACCTGTTTTCTTCTCAAGCCCCTATATACAATATGGGAATGTGAAACTGTCACAACTATGGCAATTAAATATCTGTCTTCTAGTGGTTATTTGCCTGCTGAAGTCCAGTTCTAGGAATTAATAAGTACATAAAATGCTCTATGCATTCAAATTCTCCTAAAACATATGCACAACAATGTCTGATTATTACTTTTGGGGTGGCTGAGATGCAGTAACCTATTCTCTTCACCAGTAGGCTTAAGAAGAGATAAAATCCCAGGACTTGATCTTGTCACTGCCTATGCATGAGTTTTGATGTAATTAAATTAATTTTATACTCCAGCATTGACCTTTAAAGATTATTCTCACCTTGCTTTTAGAGTCCATAAACCACTAGAGTTTGCAACTTAATTCTCCAAAACTTTTTTTCATATTCTACAACATGCTGCAAGGCAGTTCACAATTCTTAGTTGTTCACAGCATTATTTTACTTTATTGAAGGCTTCATCAGTATTTTGTCACTGTAGAGTTTAGTTGTCCTGAGTAAAGCTGACCATGGAAGTGTTGAACATCGATTTTTTTTTTTCCCTTCAGTAGCATAAGCAAATGATTTATCATCTTCTTCTGGGACATCAGCCAGAGGCAAGAAATAGCTCTAATAGCATGCTTTACAGTGACTTATACTGACTATGTGTTTAAAAACCTGGTCAAGAAATGTACTGTACCTGGACATAGGAGCATCAACCAGCAGGAAAGACAGGAAAACATTTTAAACAAACAATGTCACACATCAAACACAGAACCTAGTTTTCTTTCCAAAAAAACTCAGAGACTTCTTTCACTTGCATATAACACTTTGAACTCAATTTTTATTATTTAAAAATCTCTGAAGAAAAGTATTGTGACAATGCCTCTCAAAATCAGGAGAAGGTAGAATAAAACACAAGTTTCATGTAGAAGCTTCCTTTCTCCCAGGGATTTAGATTTTGCATCACTAATTTTTTTTTTTTTTTTCCATGGCATTGTATCACAGTCTTGAAAAAATAAGTCTAACACAAGACACAAAAATTACAACCACTGCACCACTTAAATAGTAAACATAAAAACAAGTATGAAAAATAATTTTGTAGGATTCCTATCTTTCTGTTGCCTCAGTAGATTCATTCATGTGCATGAGTGAAAGAGAAGCAGATTAGATGCAATTAGATGCCACATTTCCTTGGATGACAAAGTTGGCTATTTCCTGGTTTATATAGGAGTCCCAAAAGCACTCATACTGGTACTAGCAACACAGTGGGAGAAGGAAAAACTGTAGTACAAGGATGGGAACAAATGACAAAACATTAGAGGAAAAAGGACCTCCTTATGCTGGAAGGAGAGAAAGAGGAGCAGATAGGTGGAGGAATGCATTTTACAAATAAAAATAAATTTTAATTGAGGAAGCAGCTAGAAAACATTTACAAACAAGTTATTAATTTGATCTCTGAGTTATAACATCCATAAGATGCAAAAAGTCCAAAGTTACTGGGAAATATATGCATTTTTACTTTGCATATGTGCAGTCTAAGGAAAAAAATATGCTTCAGGCATATATGGATAAGTAATTGCAAACACTTACATTAAATGCATTTCATCTCTTTCTTATTTGTTTTCCTGCATATTTATTTGAGGAAATTTTTTATCTCTTAAATGTTCATTCTAAAAGACTGGAGCCCAAGGATGACATATGTATAAACACGTTATGGACTTTGGCTACATACATAAATGCACTTTATTTGAGGACTAAAAGGAAATACTTTTGGACAGAACAGGAACTGTTTATGTAGGTAAAATAATTCCATATTTCATACAGTCATTCATACACACTACCACCAGGCCAGATTTTTAGCTGGGGTAAATGGATGTACATTTATAGTTACATGATGTTTTGCACCTCCATATTTTGATGTTTCTGCCCTATACAGATAGATTAAAAACAAGAATTCTGTGATTCTAGGAATTCAAATGTTCAAGAGAATTAATTTCTTTTCTCCCAGATTGTAATACTAGCACATAACACTTCCCTGGTTTTGGTGTTTTGGTTTTCTCTTCTTTGTTACAGTATATTAAAGACTGTTAATCAACCAGAAATAAGGTATATTAAATTATCATTAATTTATTGTAGCAATAAATATTTACATATATTCAGATGAAAGATGTGATAGACTATGAGGGTCCAGTCCTACAGTACATCTCATAAACACTAGATTATGCTAAATAAAATAAGTTTTCAATACCCTTTTTAAAACTGTTTCTACATAGCAAAAACTATCCTACAAAAATAGAAATAAGTTATTGCTTCTGCAAGAGTGAAATCACTAATTATTTTTCAACAAAAATGCAGCAGGTCAGTATTTTGAGCTTCACTGGGATTTCTCTTCTCTTTCAAGATTTGTCAAGTTCTCTAAAAATTACTTCTAAATCCTTATTTCTCTTTAGAAACAGGAGTTCACTGCAACTCACACCCTATTTTCTCAACTACCTGTCCTCTAGTTGTCTTTTCAAATGCAACAGAAGTACAGAAGTTAATGTACTATTACTTCTTCAAACACTGCATCTTCTTAGGGATCAAGTCCTGAGTCTCATCAGTACACTAGACCCTCTCAAGCTGTACTTACTTGCTGTACAAGAATAGTGCTCAATGAATATTCTTAAAAGTCACTTCTCCCTCCCATTTAGCTTGTCAGGATGAACAAGTTTTACATGACAGTTTTCCCTCTATTTACACAACCACTTCTGCTGCAGAAATTACTTTAAGCGAATGAGTCAGCCACCAAGAACAGAAATTATCTTTGTTTCCTCAGTGTAGGACCCTAAGGAAAATCTCTGCCCCTCATCTAAAGGGATTCACATAGGTTGGACAAGAGCAGGTTAGTGCTAGCTGTGCACTTGATATGAGCACCATCTGGCAGTTGCAGTGCTGGATGACTCTGGGGGAACACTGTCAAGAGCACTCCTCTGCTGCTCTAAAGAGGAGCAACATCTTGTTAGAATATGCTGCTGGTTTCAACATATGTGGTAACAGACTGAAACTGGACATGACCACTTCTTATGGGACTACATTTCCCCAGCTGATGAGGGATCCATTTCTGTCCTTATACTACAATAAATCTGAGTTTGGTATTTATTCTGCCTGAGCCCTTCTTAAGCACACCAAGCAGTGTCCTGATTGTTTATCTTCCAAAACTACTGGGCTCCAAGATACATGCCACAAAATGTAAAGGTTTTTGGGTTACAGTAAGTAAGATATACTGGCAAGTTACAGCCATGAATCCAAACATTTCTTTCCTGTAAGAGATAAAAACTCCTGAGGCAGATTGGTTTTAACATACAAAATGCTGTATTAAACCACTTCCCATATGTCTCTTGGAAAAGAAGTCAAAGCAGGAGGCTACCAGAGGCAGCCTACACAAAGAATAATCACAGGAGCAGATATTGACATCCGAAGTTGAAATCAAATACAAATCTCAAGCTCCAAAAGGATCTTCTGCTTGCAGTCTTTGTCTTACCTGTTAGGTACTCATGATCCTTCATTGTAGGTGTTATGTACTGGTTGTGCAGATCAGAGTGGTCTTACAAAGCAGTCTTGTGGGGAAAACAAAACAGAACAAAAAACCATGGGGAAAAATGCAAACAAATGAAACAAAGATGGCCAGAAGAACTGGTGTCTACTTGTTCATGTCATATGACACTAAGACATGGTAAGAATTCATTCAAAAATATTAAAAAGTTCAGGTAAACATGGGGATATGTCTAGTTTTAGTTAATGAATTAATACAGAGGTAAGTAAATTTACAACTTTTATATAAATTTCAGATTTTTAAAATTTTTTTACAAGTGATAAAAATCACTTCTAAGATTTTTTCCACAGCTACAGACAACTAAATAAAACGATAATGCTTCAACAACCCAAGAAAGAACTCTCCAGGTCTGCTCCATTTCCTAGATCATATTATCATGGAGTCATAGAATCAGAATCATATAATAGTTTATGTTGGAAGGGACATTTAAAGGTCCTCTAGTCCCACCTCCCTGCAATGAGCAGATACATCTTAAACAAGATCAGGTTGCTCAGAATCCTCTCCAATCTGATCTTGAAATGTGTCCAGGGATAGGGCATTTACCACCTCTCTGGGCAACCTGCTCCAGTGTTTCATCACCCTAATAATAAAGAAATTCGTAGAAGAATCCCTCCCCATCTTTCCTGTAGGTCCCCTTTAAGCGTTGAAAGGCCACAATAAGATTTCCCCAGAGCCTTCTCCAGGCTGAACAACACCATCTTTCTCAGCCTTCCCTCATAGGAGAAGTGTTTCATCCCTCTGATCATTTTTGTGGCCCTTCTTCGGACCCATTCCAAGAGATTCATGTCTTTCCTGTGCCAATGAATACAGAGCTGGACACAATAGTCCAGGTGGGGGTCTCACCAAAGCAGGGTAAAGTGGCAAAATCTCCTCCCTTGACCAGCTGGTCACACTTGTCTTGATGCAGCTCAGGATGTGGTTGGCTTTCCGGGCTATGCACGTTGCCAGCTCATGCCCAGCTTTTCATCCACCAGAATCCCCAAGTCCTTCTTGGCAGGGCTGTTTTCAAGCCCTTCATTGCCCAGCCTATATTGATACCAGGAGGTTGCTCCAACCTAGGTACAGGACCTTCCACTTGGCCTTTTTGGTTCACACAGGCCCACTTATCAAGTTTGTCCAGATGCTTCTGGATGGCATCCCTTCTCTGCAGTGTGTCAACAACATCATCAACTTGGCGTTATCTGCAAACTTGCTGAGGGTGCACTTGATCCCACTGATCCTGTCATTGATGAAGATGTTAAAAAGTGCCAGTTCCTATATGGACCCTGAGGGACATGGAGAGTGGCTTGGCAAGTACATCAATCAATTCCCTCAGGACTCTGGGATGCATGTCATCAGGTTCCATAGATTTATGCATGTTCAGGTTCCTCAGGTGGTCACAAACCTGATCTTCTCTTACAGCGAGAGGGACTCTGTTCCACCAGTCTTGTGGTCCACCCCCTCAAGAGGTGTAGGAAAAAACATTGTAAATGGGAGGGGCAAAAATGTTGTAGAGTACCTCAGCTTTCTCTTTGTCCATTTATACCAATTTGCCAGTCATGCTCATCAGGGAGTATGCTTACCTTGGCCTTCCTTTTCTGGCTGACACACCTGTAGAAGACCTTATTATTCCTTGCATGCCTTGCCAAGTTCAACTCCAGCAATGCCTGGACCTTCCTGACCCCATCCGTACACAACTGGGCAGTGTCCCTATACTTTTCCCAGGATACCTGTCTCTGCTTCCACTGCCTGTGAAGTTCCTTCTTGGCCTTTAATTTGACCAGCAGGTCTCAACTCTGCCATGCCAGTCTCTTGACTTCCCTTTCTGAATTCTTACACCTGGGGATTGAGAGCTCTTGTGGTCTGTGGAAAACATTTTTAAAGATTTTCCAGCTCTGCTTTACTCCTTTGTCCCTGAAGGCCATTTCCCAGGGGGTCCTATTGACTAACTCTTTGAAGAGCTGGAATTCTGCTTTCCTAAAATTCAGGGTCCTGACTTTATTCTTTGACTGACCCATATCCCTTAGGACTGTGAACATCGGTGCATGCTCACTGCAGCCCAAGCTGCCTCCAATCTTGACATCACTGATGAGCTCGCTTGCATTGGTGACCAGCAGGTCCAGTATCATATCCCCTCTGGTAGGGCTGACTATTACCTGGCTTAAGAAGTTATCCTCAATGCCTACCATGAGTCTCCTGGATTGTCTACAGCTCAATGTACTGGTTTTCCAGCAGATGTCAGGGTGGTTGAAGTCTTCCAGTAGGATGAGAGCCTGCGAGTATGATGTCTCCTGTAGCTGCAGGCTGCATCAATAGACTCCCCTTGATCAGATAACCTGTAGTAGACACCAACCACAAAGCTCC